>JBAIAC010000042.1:53322500-53430000 GCA_037349315.1 Chelydra serpentina
AAAAGACCAGCCGTAAAATATACTTTAATTCTAAAGATCAATTTCTTTTTAAGCTTTTCTATAAAATATGTCATAATAACATAGTATCCTTTACTTCTATTCAGCAAAGAACAAAATTATAGTTTATATTTTCAAACTATTTACTCTGTAAGAAGTTTTGAAGCTGCACATGGAAGCAATATCAGCATTAATGTCCAGCAGCTGTGTAGCATTTATGTGAGCCTTCAGGTCAACAGCAACTTTCAGCAGCAACTTATTTTGTAATCATTGCATATTTTCAACAGTAAACTGCAACTTACAGCTGTATGCAGCACAACACATTTTATTCAGACTCGTAAACAATGAAAACTTTGGTTTTCATTCAGAATGCTTATGTTGTGGATCTTAGTACAACTACAGTAATGAATGTAGCAAGCATGATGTGATCAGTAAAGGTCTAATGTGTCCATCACTGTGATAGCTGGGCGTCAAGTTATATTTGTGCTGCAAACCTCAGTATTTAAGGTCTTCTGAGATAGATGGTGCTTACAGTTGATAAGGATGCATTTCAACAAAGTTTCTCACTAGATACCTAGTGAGCACATAATTATTAGTTTATGTTTCTTGCAGAGGGAAAGTAAGAGGTTAAAGTAGTCAAATAATCATAGTCACTAGTTTTGAGGCTCATATGGCAAAGAAAAAACAGGAGGAAAGTACTAGGTTAAAAATAAATAAATAAATAAAGGCAACAAGTGGCAAAAGGCTACCTATGAATAACCTGTGGAAAACAGACTAAGATTTAAATGTTCTAACTTACACTCAGTGTAATGGCTATCTGTCTGACATTTAATTAGTCTTTAATATATTCAATCACAGGCAAAGAAAAATGTGCAAAAGATTGAATGCTAATGCTGTTTTTAGTAGCAAACATACTTTTTTAATGCTAAGAGAAAATAAAAGAAGAATTCTTACATGTTCTTAAAAATGTTTTATGTTTTCATCCTTCTGATTACAGCAATTTCAACAATTGCACTCATCCAAAAATACTTTATAGATAAGAATATACAGGCAACAAAAATGCTTATAGTTTTAATAGTCTTACAAGTGCTTAACATACTATTTTTATTATAATTTTATAAAAACTTCAGAGATGTATCTAAACAGCAACATTTTGTGTGCAATTCAAATCTTTACAAATTATATTATATATGGACTTACATTAACACTTTGTATTAAGATTTTGTGGTTTAACAATGTTTATTACTTTACAATATTTGTATGCTTTCTTTATTTTAGTGCCTTTATTTCAGTAGAAGAAGGTGCAGGATTAGAGAAGGGAGGTATTGCATTTGAACTGACTGAGCAGAAAATAAACATGATGGTCCTGGATATCTGCCACAAACCAGGTGGCAGCGAGTACCTGAGGCAAATTTATCACATCATCCGGCTCAATGAGGTAGGGAAACGGCCTTTTTACCGAGCAATTAGGTGTGTACTGGCCTGAGGCAGCGTCTGCTGGCAGCTAAGGGTTAGTCAAGGAGGTGATAATGCTTCTTAAAGTCAATACCAAACTCAATATTGCATTGTAATATAACCTATTCAGTTCAGGCTTTTCTGCATTTGTATAGTAAAGATTACTTTACAGGAAACAATACAGATTTTATTTATGTACTTTAACAGTAGCATGGCTCATAAACTTGCTTCAGATTTATATTGTGTAGACCACAGATCTATTTTAGGAGTTAGAACATAGTAAGAAAATCAGCATGCTATTGAAAATCTGACTCCTACAGGAAGTAGAATTAAACATCATAAATCAATTCCGCTCATTTAAAAAAACAACAACAAACAACAAACAAACCCTACAGCTGTAGTGGTGAAGTAAATTCATTCAGATGAAATATATAATCTGTATAACCCTGTGTAGTTAAATCACTTTTAAAATTAACATAAGAGCATCTATGCTAACCATTTGGAAACAAATTCAGTTGTGTATTGCAACCCATGGAATCTAGACAAGATAAAAAGAGTCTCTCGTGATTTTTGATATTTAGGGTTAAAATTTTTCAGGTTCCTAAAAAGAGGACCCTGCCAGGGGAGAGAGGAGTTGGAGGGAGGGAAAGGAGGAACTAGAGAGCGATACAGTTGGGGATAATGGAGGGGGTACCTGCAGCAGGAGTACTCACTGGAGGTGGGGGCAGTTTTGCTCCCTGTCATGGTGTCAGTGCAGCTGGAGCAAGCTCAGGACACAGCGCCAGCTGTCAGTCAGCACTTCCCTGTGGGACCCCTCCCCAGAGCCAGGGCCTGGGTGGGCGGGATCCGGCAGCTGTGGCTTTCAGGGGAATGGACTAATCAGCTGCAGATGCAGGGGAGGGACCAATCGGGAAGTGGACCAATCGTGGCTCTTTCTAAGCTGCAAGCTCATTTGTTCTGCAAAAATCCTGGACGTTGCCTGTTGTTTGAAAAATCTTCCCAGAGAGAGGATGGAGCCTCAAAAAAGAGTCAATGTCCAGGAAAACCTGAATGTATGGTAACCCTATGTGTACTGAATTGCCCTAAACTATGGAAAAGATTCCACCTCATCCTGCACAATCATAAAATATTACACATTTAAATAAACACAGGTATGTTTAATTGTGTGATACTTCGGGTTGCCAACTGTCTAATCACACAAACCCAAACACCCTTGCCCCGCCCTCATCCCACCTCTTCCCCGAGGCCCTGCCCTCACCCACTCCATCCCCCCTCCTTCCATCACTCACTCTCCCTCACCCTCACTCACTTTCACCAGGTTGGGGCAGGGGAGTTGGGTGCAGGAGGGGGTGCGGGGTGCAGGCTCTGGGAGGGAGTTTGGGTGCGGGAGGATGTGTGGGGTGGTCTCTTGCTGGGTGGTGCTTACTTTGGGTGGCTCCCGAAAGCAACCGGCATATCCCTCTGGCAGCAGCTACTACGCAGGGGGGTGGGGGGCAGGGGTTCTCTGTGCACTGTCCCTGCCCACAGGCACTGCCCCGCAACTCCTGTTGGCCACAGTTCCCGTCCAATGGGAACTGCGGAGTTGGTGCTCGGGGCGGGGGCAGCACGCAGAGACCCCCTGCTTCTCCCAGGGGCCACAATGACGTGCCAGCTGCTTCTGGGAGCTGCGCGGAGCCAGGGCAGACAGGTTGCCTGCCTTAGCCTCGCTGCTCCACCAGACTTTTAGCACCTAAAATCTCCCAATTTGGCTTCAGTAGCCTCTGGGATATAAAGCTTGATTCCGGGAGATTAGTGATACTACAGATGTACATGCCTGAATTTACGTAATTTTTTAAAAAGCATTACTTATATATAGTTGTAGTTATAGTATAAGCAAGTGCATATAACAGAATGCATGATACTGCAAATTTAGGCATAGGCCAAGATTTTCAAAAATGACTGCCTACAGTCAGGCTCCTAAATCCAAAGTTAGGCACTTAAGTCCATATTATGTCAATAGGAGCAGCTGGTCACTCGTCTCTTCAGAAAATCAAGTCATTTGTTTAGTTGCCTAAATATGGACTTTGGAGCCCAACTTTGTGCATCTGTTTTGTAAATCTTAGCTATGATGTATGTCTATATAAAAGTATGCATATATACAGAAATCACTGAAATTTTGCCTTATTTAGAGTAGAACACCGTATCTGTTTAAAAGCATCTCTCAACAGCACTCAACAGTTTAAGCAAGGAAATGAAGAGTACATCTATACGACAGCTTTAAGTGAAAACATTTTCAATTGGGACATACTCAAGACCCTGGCAAGGCTCAAACAGATCTCTTCAACATGGCTGTGAAACCACTTTAAAAATGTACAGTTTTTGGCACAAAATCATGCTAAGCACTTTTAAACACTGCTTTCCATAACTAGTTTAAAATTTGTGATATGAACAGAAGCTAACATGACAAATCAGTAAGTGGCTGCTCAGAGTAATCATTCCAAAGAATGGAGAAAATGGGATGGCGATTTTTAGTAGCTTTACTTTGTGAAATCAGCACCACAAAGCTATTGAAATTGATAATAGTTTTTGTGGAGCTGTGGTACCGAAGTTATGTATTCATCAAAATAATATAAGTAAATAAATAGAAATTGTCATCTGGTGGCTACCAAAGAAAACAGCCTCTTGTAGATTGAGTCAATAATAGAGAGACAAGGTGGGTGAGGTAATATATTTTATTGGACCAACTTCTGTTGGTGAGAGAGAGACAAACTTTCAAACTTACACAGAGCTCTTAAGAAGAAGAGCTCTGTGTAGGCTCAAAAGCTTGTCTCTCTCACTAGCAGAAGTTGGTCCAATAAAAGATATTACCTCACCCACCTTGTCTCACTAATATCCTGCGTTTGACACTGCTACAACAACACTGCATATGAGTCAAGAATGTTTTCTTCACATTATTGATTCACACCCAGTCACAGTTGGCGAGAACGTACATTATGTACTTGCAAATTTGGTTTTATTTGTATTTATTTTTACGTTTATGAAACATGCTCATTTCTTGGTCTCTTAGCTGAAATGCAGTAATAAAACAATACTTAAAATAACAAATTTACCATTGTTGATGAAATTTTTACCTCTAAATTTATCTCCACCAGTCTTTCCAACACAAGAAAATGTCTTTGTAAAAAGATAGGTCTTGCATCATGTTTTGATGCTCACCACAGGGAAAGCAAGTTCCAAAGTTGAGTGCCCTCCATTGAGAAATCAAGGGATCCCGCAGTTGAAAGCTCTGATTGTAATACTGCTTACTTGAGGGTATTGTATAACATTTGCAAAAGGCCTAGTTACATTTACACAAATAACCCATAAATAACAGTCATAGCCTTTCACCGTAACTTGGTCATTTTATGACATCAGGTAGTAAGTAAAAAACATTTTTGAAAGTTGGGAATAAATGGGTGATTTATTGGAGCCAAAAGTTCCACGTTAATGACAATTTTCACTTCAGATTGTATCATTGTATTCAGAGACTTCAAAACGTTGCAACATCCTTTGTCCCCAAAAGAGAATCCTTAATCTTTCAGGAAACAATCGGAGATGTCCTTCTCTCATAATGTTTTCCTAATAATGTCAAAGACCATTCTTTTAATCTATGCCAAGTAACTCATTTCCATGGAAAACAGAATTTTAGGCTATTCTAAAGTCAGTGACAGATTCTAGTTCCCACTGAAGCCTGTATGCTTTGCTCTGGTGACACAAAGGGTATGCCTTCACTGCATCTGGACGGGAGCCTTCCAGCCTGGGTCACAGACTTGAGTTTCCACTGTAAAAATAGCTTTGTAGACATTGTGGCTGAAGTTAAGGGTCTCAAGCCTGGTGGGCAATGTCAAACCAACATCTACACAGCTGTTTTTAGCATGCTAGCACGAGCCCCTCAAATACAAGTTTGTGGACCTGAGCTGGGAGGCTTGCTCCAAGATGCAGTGTGGAAATACCCAAAGGGGCCAGAAAGTTTCAACTAAAGATTCCCTGAGCATGGGAGAATCTCTGGCTGGCATAGAACCAGTGTAATAACACTTCCCAACAGCTCAGGCATAAGGAATGCATTAGAACAGCCTTCAGACTGTTCCAATTTGTGGTGGGGCTTTAATCATCCCATAGCTAACCTGGGGGTAGGGAACGTGCAAAATGAATTCAAGAGTTGTCTATGCACCCCCTTCTCTCTCACTCAGATGTGTTGAGTGGAGGTAAAGTGTACTTGAGAATCCGGGTCATAGTGTAAAAGTTTCCTTGCTTCTTCAAGAAGCCCATTCCTATATCTGGAACTAAACAGGTTCAGTAGAGGTGTATAGAGTTTACTCATTGACCAGATGGAGGTGCAGTGTGTCCTTACTTATGTAAATAGAATAGTCATCAATGTTTACATCAATTCCTTGGAGAGACTCTGTCTACAAAATCAATATCCAGATATTCTTAACATTTGGGTGGCGAAGAAAAGGACCCTTTGTCGCTTCTGAAGAAAAGAAAGTTACTCACAAGAAACTGTTCTTTCGTTGGTAATGGCTCCGCTACTGCTCTCCAAGAGTTTATACACACACTTTTCCAAGATGAACATCTTATTAGAGCAAGAGCTGTATTTTCTGATGCCTGTCTTCTTGACTTTACCCATTATGCCAGGCAACAAAAGTCCCACCACAGTTTGGACTAAGAAGAACTGATATAAAAAATGGTCAAAAACAAGCACTAATTAACTTTAACACATCAATATATGTAAGTCTAACTGCTGTAAACTAATGAGGGAAGTAGGGACTGGTTCTGTGGCTGCACTGATTGTTGGAAAGAGAGACATGAAGAAAGAGGAGGCAGGATCTTTTACAGCTTTGAATAGTTATGAAATGTGCATAGTTATGAATCTGCATGCCACACAACACCCAATTGCCAGGCTATAGAATCCAGTTTGAGTCTCCAAATGTTCTAACCTGTATCACAAATTGGTATTTTCACTAATATACCCAGGTCTTTTTCCTCCTCTGTCATTTCCAACTGATGAGCCCACATCTTATAGCAGAAAATCTTATAGTCTGTAAGTACATGATCTTTCACTTTGGACTATTAAATTTCATTCAATTTGTATTATTCCAGTCCTCAAGGTCATCCAATTCTTCTAGTAGAATATTCAATCCTCCTCTGTATTGCTGATGCCTCCCAACGTTGTGTCATCAGAAAATTTCATTAGCACTCTCCTACCTTTGGTGTCAACGTCATTAAGTAAAAATAAGATTTGTCCGAAAATCGATCCATGAGGAACTCCACTAGTAACCTCCCTCCTGACCAATAGTTTTCCTTTTAGCACAACCTTTAGTTGTTTCCCCATTAACTAGTTCTTTACAATTCCAATTCCTGACCTAATCCCCAGCTTCTCCAGTTTAACTAATGATTTCCTGTGTGATACCATATCAAATGCTTTACTGAAGTCCAGATAGATTAGATTTACCATATTTAGCTGGTCTAAAAACATTAGTTATCGTACAAAGAAGGATATCAGGTTAGACTGGCATGATCTACCTCTGGTAAACATATATTGCATTTTATCCCATTTTCCATTTACCTTCATGTCTTTAGTAGGTTTTTTTTAAAAATGTGTTCTAAAACCTTGCATACTATTGAGGTCAGACTAGCAGGTGCGTAGTTGACTGACTTATTTTTTCATCTTTCTTAAATATAGGTACTATATTTTCTATTCTCCACTCATACCATACCACCTCCAGTTTAACAGATATATTGAAAATCTTTGGTATCAGACTTGCAATTTTATGTGACAGTTCTTTCAGTATTCTGGGATGCAGTTTAGGCACTCCCCTGCCACCCCTCCCAATCTGAGTACATTAAATTCTTTTTTAGTTTTGCTTCCATCTTGAATGTGGTAATTTCTATACACTCATTCCCATTAACTATCTTGCCTTTGCCCCCATGTTCAACATTAGCATCCTTATTGAAAACTGAGGCAAAGTATTAATTTAATTTTGCATTCCTATTATCCATATTATAGCTAGATTATCCTTAATTTCTAACCCATCCTGCATAGTGGCTGCCCACTTCTCTTTTTTTCTTTTTGTTTATATGGCTAAGGAATCTTTTCCTATTTGTTTTAATTTCTGTTGGAAGGTATAACTCAGCTTGACTTTTGGCAATTCTCATTTTATCCCTATGCTTTCTGACCGCCAAGGTATAACTTTCTTTGCTGATCAGTCCCTTTCTTTTTAGGATCTTTGCTTATTCCTAATATCCTTTTTGAAGTGATTATTCATTTAGTAAATGCTGGAGTCCATCCCTATATGTTTGGGATGCAACTTCCAGATAGTTTCTGCACCTTTATCTTAAATAAATTTCAAGCCTCCTCCACGTTTAAGGCTTTGAGATCATCAGTCTAGTTTACTTCACTAACTAGTTCCCTTAATTTCTCAACATTTGCCCTTTTGAAATTAAATACTTCAGTTGCCAACCAGTTTTTTTTATCATCCTTCCATTTAATTTAAATAGAATCAACTCGTGATCATTCAATCCAAGATTATTTCTACAAATAGAATGTCCATACTGTCTTCATTACTTACCCAAGCCAAATCTAAAAAGCATCACCTCTTGTTGGTTCATTACTATTTGAAGACGTGTCTGCTGGCATCCAGGAATAACTGGGTCATACCATTATTAGTCATATTTGTTCTCCAGTCTATATCTAGGAATTTAGTCTTCCATAATGACACAATTTGTAATAGTATTTATCTCTCTTGTAACACCAAATATATCTCTATCCATTTCCAGATTCCACCTTGGGGGAGGGGGTCTAGAGCAGACCCCTAACACTACCTTAATAGAATCTTTAACAATTTTTCCCCAAAGTGATTTTGGGACAAACTGATTCTGTTTTATCCATGCCAATGCTATCACTTCTTATTTCTTGTGTCTGCCACATCATTGAGGTACAATGCTTCTTATTTCCTTACTGTACCACATCATTGGTGTACAATGGTACCCCACCACATTTACCTTTATTTCTTTCTCTCTTGAGAAGCACATATCCATCAATACCTCTATTCCAGTCACAACTGCTATTCCACCGTATTTCTGTTATCTTTATGCTATTTGGTTTTGCATCCTGCACCAGTAATACTAGTTCCACTATTTTGTTGCCCATTTTCTTGCATTAGTGTACAAACATCTCATTTGTTGCATAAGTGTACAAACATTCCTCTGACTTCACAATATTTCCTAGACAGATTAAGTATAATCCTTTCACTATTTGGATCATCTACCTGACTGTTCCTCCCATCAGTATTATTACTTTTTCTGTTTGGGGTCCATACTCTTACCCTCTGGAGTTCCTTTTTCCTGTACTAAATCCTCATTTACATGCAAATGCTGCTGTCAGATACTATGGGCCTGGCAGGAGCCCAGTGGGGCAGTGCAGGGAGGAGGGAGAGAGCTGATAATAATTTGGCTGGGCAAAGAGACTAGCTACATTTATATGTGGAATTTGACCAGACTATTGCTATCAAGGAAAGGTGGTACTCATTGACTTGTATTTCTTCTTAAAAGGAATATTTGAAAGAGCTGCTGTCTTGTGGGAATTCTTCTGAAGAGGATGTAATACCCATTGAACGTTCACATTTGACATTGACAAGTGCAGAAGAACAGCCTGTTTTCAACCCTTTCCAGGTGCACCGCCAATATTGTGCAAATGTGTTTGATCAGGTTAGTGAAAGTTTTTGAAACTTTCAATTCCTATCAATGAAAATATCATATATAATATTAAAAGGAATGCAGGTCATACCTACACAATGAGGCAGTCCTGGAAAGCACTGACTCTGAAAATAATTTAGGAATCAGTGGACAAGCAACTCAACATGATTTCTCAAGTGTGACGCTGTGGTAAAAAGAGCTAATGTAACCCTTGTCTGTATAAAGAAGGGAGTAGTGAATAGGGGTAGGGAAATTATTTTACCTCTGGATGTGGCATTGCTGAAATCGACACTGGAATATTGTGTGCAGTTCTGGTGTTCACATTTTTTAAAGGATGTTGAATAATTGGAAAGGGTGCAGAAAAGAGAGACAAAAATTATTTAAGGGGTGGAGAAAATGCCTTACAATCTGTTTACAAATAGCAAAACAAATAGCAAAAAGCTCAAGAGTTGACTTGATTACAGCATACAAGTAACTTTACGAGGAGAAAATACCAGATTCTAAAGGGCTGTTTAATCTAGTGGAGGAAGGCCTAACAACAACCTATGGCTGGAAGATGAAGCCAGACCAATTCAAATGGGGGGGGGGGGAAGGCATACGTTTTTAACAATGGGGTGATCAACTGTTGAAACAAGCTATCCCAGGAAGTGGTGGATTCTCCATTTCTTGAAGTCTTCAAATCAAGACTGAATATCTTTCTGAAAAATTTTCTTCAGCCAAACACAAGTTATTGTCCTTAATACAGGGGTAACTCGGTGAAATTTAGTGGCCTGTGATATACAGGAGGCCTAGATCATCAGACTAGATGATCTAATGGTCACTTCTGGCCTTAAACTCTATGAAACTATGATGACAGTGATGGTAGGTGTTGAAATCATGATAATGAATTAATTGGCATAGGCACAAATGTCATAAAATTGCTTGGGTGCTTGCTGCCTCTAAAGTGCTGACAATTCTAATCCATTTGTGTTATGCCAGGGGGTTGTCATTCACACATCATAGGCACCGACTTCGTGGGTGCTCCGGGGCTGGAGCACCCACGGGGAAAAATTGGTGGGTGCTCTGCACCCACCGGCAGCTCCCCGGCCGCACCGGGACCCGCAGCCAGCTCCCCACCAACCCCGGGGCCCGCCGCCATCTTACCGTAGCACCGGGAGACGTTGCGGGGCCCCGCC
Source organism: Chelydra serpentina (assembly GCA_037349315.1). Classification (NCBI taxonomy): domain Eukaryota; kingdom Metazoa; phylum Chordata; order Testudines; family Chelydridae; genus Chelydra; species Chelydra serpentina. Next base: position 53,332,841 of record JBAIAC010000042.1, read on the forward strand.
CCCGACGCTGGGCGTGAGCTCCCACCGGCGCCACAGGAAGTCGGCGCCTGTGCACACAGTTCCCCGCCCCCTGTTCTTTTATCTGTATTGTTACTGTGATGTGGATCTCATGTACTTGAGGATCTCATGTACTTGAGGAATTTGTATTCTTTCACCTATAACTACGTTACTTTAGTATGAACATGGGAAGCACATTTTTATGGATGATTTTTCATTATCTTGATGCAATGGACTGGGTCTTTCTGTTGAAGACAGTGGCAAAGCTTGAAGTGCATATTTGGGAGAAATTATGAAAAAATATCCATAAAACATGCTACCTGCTGACAGTCATTGTCAAAAATACCAGACACTGTAGTAATGGTTGCATTATAAATATGTAGATAGATACAGATTAAATAGAAAAAATGAGAAAAGTATGTATTTCTGATGTTCATATTAGGTTAATCAGGTAAAACTTTAAGGTATCCAATTCCAGAAACTAGTACCATGCCAGGTCAGCAGTTTTTTTTTTTTTAATTAGATCGAAGGTAAAACTATCAAAACTCCCTAAGTCTGATTTTCACCTGTGACTAAGGCACTTAGGGTACAAATCTCAAAAGTCACTTTTAAAATGGGATTTATGTGCCTAGATCACTTAGGCACTTTTGAAAAATTTATTCAGAGACTTTGCCAATCTTCTTAATCCCTGTAGGCACCCCCACAATTTCAAATGGTAATATAAATGCTGATCTTTTAAACTGTTACACTGAAGTACACACTAAGAACTTCTTCCTCTTGATGGCCCCTTATCTTTTTTCAGTACAAATTTGTTTGGTATTTAGGTAAAGATATCTGCTCTCTTTAGTGATGGCTAAAGACGAGTTTCACTGTATATGCCATTTTCTAAATATTGTTTAATAGATATTTAACCCAGGTGATGTATTTCAGTGAAAGTGTTAATGGTGTGAATGATGGAGATGAATACTAATTTGAGGCTCTTGACCCCAGTTGAACTAGTTTTAGGACTGTGTTGCTCTTTCTTGTTACACAAGTCCCTTTGTAAATATCCTAAATGAAGAGGACTCAAGGGAGGGATTACTTTTCTTAGCCCTGGTCTACAGTAGGCGTTTAGGTCGAATTTAGCTGCGTTAGATCGATTTAACCCTGCACCTGTCCACATGACGAAGCAATTTTTTTGACTTAAAGGGCTTTTAAAATCGATTTCTGTACTTCTCGCCAACAAGGGGATTAGCGCTGAAATCGACATTGCCGGGTCGAATTTGGGGTAGTGTGGATGCAATTCGATGGTATTGGCCTATGGGAGCTATCCCAGAGTGCACCATTGTGACCGCTCTGGACAGCACTTTCAACTCAGATACACTAGTCAGGTACACAGGAAAACCCCCGGGAGCTTTTGAATTTCATTTTCTGTTTGACCAGCGTAGCGCGCTCATCAGCAGAGGTGACCACGCAGTCCCAGAATCGCAAAAGAGCTCCAGCATGGACCGAACGGGAGATACTGGATCTGATCACTGTATGGGGAGACGAATCAGTGCTATCAGAACTCCGTTGCAAAAGACACAATACCAATATATATGCCAAAATCTCCAAGGGCAAATGTGAGGTGTTTATTTACAACACTCACAACTGCAGCGGTGATCTAAGTGGACTTCCGCTTTCAGAGCTATGGCGCATGCGCGGGCACTCCAGGAAAAAAGCTGCAAAACAATTGGCTGCCATTGCTTTCACGGAGGGGGGGCGGTGACTGATGACATTTACCAAAAACCACCCGCGACAAATTTTTTGCCCCATCAGGCATTGGGAGCTCACCCCAAAATTCCAATGGGCAGCGGGGACTGTGGGAACTGTGGGATAGCTACCCACAGTGCACCGCTCTGAAAGTCGACACTAGCCACGGTACTTTGGACGCACTCCGCCGACTTAATGCCCTTAGTGAGAATGCACGCATTCAACTTTATTCAATCTGTTCCCAAAAATTAATCCACCTAATTTCATAGTGTAGACATACCCTTAGATAACTGGGAGGGGGGAGGGGAATAAATGGTTTCCAAATTTGGAACGCAGATAATATTTTTATCATGCCTGTTACAGTTCTTGCCTACATTCATTAATAGTGAGTAGAATAAGACCTTCAAATACTGACAACTCAGGGCAGAATTCTTTTGCTATATGACAGAGTTGCAGTGCTCCATTAATCAGCAGGTGACAAGAGAGAGTTCATATTGGATTGTGTTGGATTCCAGAAATTTTAGCATAAAATCTGTTTATCAGAACTTGGAAAACTGTCCTAGCATTTAAATAAAAATAATTAATGGACCATAGACATTAAAGTATCATGTGTCAAACCTATTCGTCAGTAAATCAACTTGCTTTCTGAAATTAATTATACTATTAAAGAAGTTGCCTTATTTTATTTCCTTAAAAATGTACTTTTAACACATGAATGTAGGAACTGCCATACTGGAATAGACCAATGGTCAGTCTAGTCCATTATCTGGTCTCTGAAAGTAGCTACTACTAGATTCTTCAGAGGACAGTACAAGAAAACTCGTAATGGACAATTATTCTGCCTAAATTACTTCTTAACCCCATTAGTCAGTGGTTGGCCTCTGTCCTGAAGCATGAGAGTTTATAAATCTCTGATCTGTTTCTTTATTTTTACCATATATAATTTAAGTATATATATGTTTTCATTACCGACATAAATGTTGAATCCTTGTTTGAATCCCACTAAGCCTCTGGCCTTCACAATACCTTTTGTCAGTGAGACAATTATGCACCGCTTAAGAGTATTTCCTTCTATCAGTTTTATACTTGTTGCCTTTCAATTCGAAAGACTGTGCCTTAGTTCTTCAAATTATAAGATCATAAATAGGAGTGCCAACTTTGTGTTTATTCAGGATTCCATGTATTCCGTGGCACAAAATTCAGGAACAAGAGCAGCTAAATTCTGCAGCACTGTTAATCTACTCTGTTCCTGTAAAATCCTCTTCATTTACAATCCCTTCCCTCCCGCACAGCCCATTATCACTGGGTTTGGATTAGCCTAAATAAGACAGGGAATGGGTGAACCAGAAGGTTATGCTGGCCTGCCAGGAGAGTGTTGCCAGGGATGAGCCTTTTAAGCTGGTTACAGGCTCCTACTTCCTGGCACTCATCGGGGAGAGAGGTTTGGAGACAGGTATCTTGAACAACAAGATAGCTCCATGGATATAGGCTAGGCTACCTAAGGAATATAATGGGGGGAAATTATCATAGAAAATAATCCTTTACAAAAATATTTATTGACAAATTTGTTCTCTATCAGTACTTTTAACTAGGGCCCATATTTAAAATAAATATAAATGAAAAAATTGTCAATTAATATTTTCACTGTGTTCTTCAGGTGAATGGACTCCATATTCCAGCCCCATAAGCCTCTGTTTCCCAATTAATTCTCTCCAGAAAGCAAGAGGTAGCTGCAGGGTGGAACTGATAGGGCAGGGAGACAGAAAACAAAATGTCTGGCACCTGCCTGCAACGAAATGGGATTCTCATGCAAAAATGCTGAATTCTGTAGCATCTTCAAAAAGGATAGATTTTGCAGCAAGTTGTATGGCTGTGGAATCATAAAACACTTAGGGGCCCTATTTTTACCATTCATTATTTTATATACCTCTGTTATGTCCCCTCTTTTTTGATTTCTCTAAACAAAGCAGTTCCAAACTTTTCAGTCTCCCTTCATATACAATTCTTGTTGTAGTTTTTTTTTTAACCTCTTAACATTTTCATCATCGATTTCTGGACCCCTTGTGTTTCTACATTGAGCAGAGGACTATATTGAGCTGTCCAAAATACATTGAGCTGACTGCCAGGTCTTTTCCCTTCAGGGCTACAGTTTAAATAGAACCCAGAAATATGTATGAATAGTTCAAATTATTCCGTACAATGTGAATTACTTTACATTTGTCAACACTGAATTTCATCTGCCACCTTGGGTTTTTCCTGGCAGCTTCTCTAGTCTTGAGTAACCCAACAGATTTTGTGTCATTTGTAAGCTTTGCCACCTCACTCTCTATTCACCTATTTTACCACATCACTGAACAACAATGGTTTTAGGACAGACTTTGGAGCCATGCCCTATTATCTTTTTGCCATTATGAAATTTGATCATTTGTTTTCACTCTTTGTTTTCTGTGTTATAGCCAGTTTCTAATACAAGACAATACTTTTCTTCTCACCCCACGACTACTTGGTTTCCTTAATATAAGTTCTTGTTATGGATTTTTTCAAAGACTGTTTAATAGTCTTTTAAACAGCCTTCAAAAAAATCCATAACAAGAACTAATAAACTATATCAACGGGTTGTCTCTTATTTGCTATCTTATTGACATATGCAAAGAATTATGGTAGATTAGAAGGCATGATTTTCCTTTTCTGAAGCTGTGCTAGTTTGTCCCCATCATATCAAGTTCATCAAGAGGTTTAATAATTCTTTTTAATTATAATTTCAGCCAGGTTACCTGATCCTGAAATAAAGTCCACTGCTCTGTACACGACAGGATCAACCTTAGCATTTTAATTAAATATTATGTGCATTTGTTATCTTCCAACCCTTTGGTTTAGTAGTTAATTTGAGAGAGAGTGCATAATTACTGTTCACAATTCAGCCATTTCATTTTTACACTCCTTCAGAACTCCTGATGTTTACCATCTAGTCGTAGCATCTTGTTACTCTGAATTTTATCACTTTGTCACAACATCTCAATCTCTAACAGTGCCTCTTCTTTGCTACCTAATGAGAGTAAGGCTCAGGTCATGCAGCTCCTCAATGGATCTGTGGTGAAGGCTGCTTCAAATAAATCATTTCGCTTTTCTCAGGTGATTTTACCTTCCTTCACTACTCCTTTACTTTACCACCAGACTGACCAATTCTCTCCCAGACTTCCTCCTTCTATTACATTTACAAAATTTCTTGGGTTTTTTTTTCCTGTTTGCTCTTCAAATCCCCTCTTTTTAGCCTTCTAATTTCACTTATCTTCCCTCTGTTTTTTGTTGTTCTGTGTGTAGAGTGAATGACTACCTGAGTTTACAGTTAGAACATTGGAGCACTGTCTTTCCTGCTTCCATCCCCTTCCTCTTTAACTCTCTTTCCTCCCTCTTCATTAACTCCTTCTGTTTCCCGTCTCACTCTTGATAGACTTTTTCCTCCTCATTCATTCTTAATCAGACATTCACTTCCACCATTCACCTTCTTCCCCATTTACTCACTTATTCTCTTTCACTTTCCCTGCCCCTCTCTCCCATTCTTCCTTTCTCTATCCTTCCCTCTCCCTGGCTTTTATTGTGTGTGAGTGCATGAAGAAAGGAAGGAGGGGGTAAAAGAAAGGTGGCGAGACAGGGAGAGAACTAAAGCAGCTGGGTAGAAGAGGAACCCTGGAGTATATTCAACTGTCTCCAGTAGAACCAGAGGTTATGCGGGACTAGGGAACCCTGAAAATCTTGTTGGAAACTCTGCTTGCTTCAGTTTGTTACATTACTTCCTATTGGCTTCATTTGGGCTAAATTTCCATTTTCTAAAGGAGACTTGTTTGGCTTAAATAAGCTCTTGAACCTTGCTATTTAGCCATCTATATAAATATACATATATATGGGCATTTGCCTTCCCTCTTCTTTTTTTGTTTAGGGGTTTACATAACTCCTGTTACTTTCCCATACCATAATAAATAGTAACCTCCATTCAGAATAATAAGGATTTTAATTTCCCCAGTTTTGACTAGCTTCCTTATCTTTTTTTAAACTCCTAGCCAAATTTACTTTCACCATACTAATTTTGGGAGCGATCCCTCCCCCAAGTATATTGAACTTAATTGTATTATGGTCACTATTCCTTATTGGCTGAACTATAGTTAATAATGTTAATGTTATACAGCCACAAGTATTGCTTTGTAAGATGATATTGTTGTACGGCATTATTTGTCTGCATACAGTTATTGTAGGATAGATTTTATTAATTAAATAAGCAACAGGGCATTTACCTGAGTTTATATTGTCTATATTTATAGGTATTTATAATAACCATCTGGTGACTGCAATGCCTTACACAACAATAGACAAGTAAAATATCTCGCACTAATTAAGATACAGTATGAATTCCAGCTATACCAAGTTCTTGATAAACTTTTTGCTGACAGTGGAAAATGTAAATTGCTACAATACATAAAAAGTTGCCAATTATTTTGCTTTTCAAATAGAGTCAAGCTCTCAGAGAAGGTGGCTGGGCAAAATGCCATTAACAGTTGGAAGAATAACGACTCAAAAATTGATTTATCTTTTTATAAATAATGGCTACATCCCCAAATGGATTTATAAATTAATTGCTGTCTTATTGGAATAAAAACCTTCTTCTGTGGACATGATTGATATCATCTGTCTAAGTCCTTGTTCTAGACCCCCCTTCTTCTTAGTTAGTCTATCACAGCTGGAGCTTTAATTTACTGATCATATTAACTCTGATTAATAACTAACAATAGCTTCTTCCCATACCTCAACAGTCAGCCATTACTGAATGGAACTGGGATTGGTCAATCTTGCTGCCAAGTTATCTGGGACTGAATCAGATGACCTTCAGGGCACTGCTGGCACACAGGTAATAAGATTCTTATATAGAATGTCTGTACTTTCCAATTTTGGTGTTACCTGATAATGGACTATACATTAAAGTTAATTTTGACACAAATTGTAAAATAATTGGGAAATATGTTTTTAAACTACAGAATTTTAAAGTGGCAATTGTTCGAAAGAATAGTTTTTCTGTATTTGGTATGCGATGAGAAAGTCTAGTGATAAATGTATAATTTACCATTTATAATTTTTATCTCAAGGGGTAAAAGTCTGTGGTTTTTGTGATAAAGATTCCAGGGTTTGTTTGCCATTGTCCACAAGCAGTACTTTACACAGTAATAAGAGCAAATTTTTGCTTTTCCAAATCCATAATACTCATATAAATTTCAGCTGTGTAGCACAGAACTCAGGGGAATGCTTGTTAAAATAAGTGATGAAGGCCTAAATTCAGTGATGTCATGGCAAACGATAGCTATAGCACAGAAACATTAATTTAAATTGTTTAAAAATAATGCAACACAAATTTTACTTAACGGTGCTAACAGTTCCTCTTTAAAATGACATTTTTGTCTTTTAAAATTGCAGTGCTTAATGAAAAGCAAGGATATTTAATGCAAAACGAATGATATTCTTAAAACTCACAGACTGTTGAGAGGTGTGCATGTAAAATACTGTAAGTCCTTTGCAGATAGTATTTGTGTGCTATATTTGTGTCTTATTCTATCAGATATAACAAAAATAGTAATTTTGTCCTTGGTATAGGACAAATTTAAGTATGCATGGTAAATCATCTTACTTATATATTTAAGATATTTTTAAGGTGCCTCTGACCTCTATTTGTATGAAAGAAAGCTCATATTTTTGGAGCAATGAATGCTCCTTCCTAATGTGTATAGGGTTTCTCCTGTAATGTACTCATTTTGTATGTGTGAAGTTACCCTTTATTTACTAGCCTATGGACAGGATAAAGGGACCTGCTACTACTGACATCCAGTGAGCTATTCTTTAGCTGAAGTGATGGTGATTTGTGATTTTTGGAGGTGAGGGGACCAGAGTTCTACATCAGGCTCTGCAGAAACTGTGATTTGTTCAGTAATTGTTGTCTGCATCACATTGATTTGTTACGTGTTGGTAGTGTGACAGATGTGAAACTCTGAAACTTGAAAAGATTATTTTATTGAGATGTGCCAGATGGTATGGGCAAAAGGATTGTTCATAAACGTGTGCATCTATAAATGTTATATGTGTATTTGTGAGCTAGGAATAGTATGGTTGCTCTGTCAGGGAGAGTCACTGAGCTTCCCCAGGAACTAAAATCAGTGGGAGACAATTATTGCAAATCCTGGGACAGGTAAGCAACTTCAAAGAAGTACCACCTGTTGGGCGGAAATGTGTATATTGGTTCAGACAGGGTTAAAGAGGCCCAGCAGACAAATAACAGGATTTTGATATAAAGGGGGAAGCCGAACTGATTTAGAGACCTTCATTTTGATCCAAGAATTTACATGAAACTGTAACCAAGAAGTTGAAACTACACTGGTTATTATTTGAATCTGCCTTCTCAGAGTCAGATACTCCTGTAGAGGCAGATATGTCTAGAAGGCATAGTTTCAGTGGAATTCAGATGCTTTTTCCATATATATATACCTAGGTTCAAAATTAGAGTATGAATAATATCCACAATTTTTATAGTAAGAGACGCAGATGCACTCCATGTTTGTAGGCAGAGAACGAACATGGAGATTATGATTTCCTAGAATATTTTACATCTTATGTTCTCTTGAACTTGTAAGAAAAAAATTATATTTTCTCTGTTTTTGTGAACCTATTTTCCCCCTTTGATGTTGAACTTTCTTGGAGGCATCTGACATGGTTATATCACTAACCTTTACATTTACCTGTTTCTCTACTTATGCATCAGACTATGTGAAGCTTGTATTATAACCCCATTTCAGAGAAATATCTTTGTTTTACAACATCTGCTCATTACCTTGGCTAAAGGGTTCACTCAGGATGGAGACTATTCATATATTTCACCTTAATTCTGCTTTTGTTTTAGGTATGAAATATTTATCCATTCTGTTTTTATTCTTCTTCCTTGCTTCTCCATAATAGTTTTCCACACTTAGAAAATTATTTTTCAAAACATTAACTTTTCAGTTAAACCAAAATTAATTGACAAAGATGTTACAATAGCAAAGAATGCACACTGTCAGATTCCCCACTTACTGCTTACAACTGCCCTCAGTTAAAATGAAGCAATTTGTATTTTGAAAACAAATACATATTACTCACTGTGTCTACAAACAAAAGGTCTGACTCCAACCCACAACAGGAACTTAAGCTCTGAGGCTGACTCTTATACTGCCCTTGTTGCTGATGTCATCAGCATGAGCCAAAGGCAGTGGAGAAGGGTTGGTGTGACTTACAGATGGAAGCTGCTCTCTGAGGCCACAACAACTCCCCTGTTGACTTGTAATTTAATTAGCTATCCCCTTGTCCTTGTGTGATGAGTATAAAGAGAAGCACCTGATTTACCTTCTCTACACTACCCATTATTTTATATACCTCTGTCATGTCATCTATTATTTTTCTCCTTTTAAAACTGAATTGTCATCATCTTTATCATCTCTCCTATTTTGGGAGTCTCTCCTTTCATTGTCCTTCTTTGGATTCATTCAGTTTTTGTTGTATCCTTATTAAGATGAGGTGAACAAAACTGAGCACATTATTTAAAATGAGGCCACACCGTCAATTTATAAAACAGCCACTATAGTATTTTCAGCATTATTTTCTATCATTTTATTTAACATGTTCTAACATCTTTCTTCCCTTATCAGCTACTGCTGCACAATGAGGATACATGTTTTCATCAAGCTGTCCACAGTGATGTCTAGTTCTATTTCTCTTTCTAAGCTTAAATGCTGTCTATTTGACACTATGTTAAATAGGTATGCTCTGCTGATTCTCCTGCAGTAGAAAAACTAAGCAAAAGGTGCTTATGGGACTCATTTACCAGGGAAATGCCTCCCCAACGTAGCTACTGACTAAGTGAGATGGGGACAAGTTTTTTCCCTGAGCCTGCAAGTGGTGGGCACATTAGTTAGTTGACTTAGGGGAGGGTAAAAGGCTTCCTGTACTGGATAAAAGGGGAATGAATCTTTGCAAACTACTCAGTGCTGGCTCCACCTATGTGTTTGAATCCTGCCTCTCCTAGTCCTGTAAACCCTGAAATAAAAGTATATTTAGAAAATGTTTAAAAGAAATATCTTGGTTAGTGATATTACATTAACTCAAGGTCATAAAATATAAAAGGTCATAGAGACCGACCTATTAAAGTAAGAAGGGCAGAGAGCAGTAAACCATGATCCGTGTTTAACCAGTTAACAGATCAGGCCTTCCAGAAACTTTGACCTCCTTTTCTTAACAATAGGGGGTGAAAGCGGTTAAATGGCTGTTCTTTCCATGGCTGATTTTAGATGCAATGTGGATATTTTTACATAGTTCTAGCTGTGAGGGTAGTTGGAATGGGAGATAAAATATAGTTTTCAGTTACATTTGAAGTGTTATATTTGAATAAGTATTCTCATTAATGATTTACAGTGTTAAACTAATTTATAATACATCTCTATGATTTTCACATGTATAAGAAAAATCCTAAATGCACACTGCTTTTTTTTTTTTTGCCTTTCACGTGACATACATATGCAACACTTTTTATACGCTCTTAGAGGTTTGCTTTTCCAAAAGTGAACCCCCTAGCTTTACTACACAAAATATATATTCAAAACATACTACTCAAAATATATATTCAAACTAGAAGAACTACAGCCTTTAATAATAATTTAACACTCTTATTGATATATTTCTCAACTTGTGAACAATTACAAATTTCATATAGCAAAAGTGTCTACTGCTATATTGCTAAATGAGTAGTTATGTTGATTTATAATGTATAAATCCATTATCTTTTTGAACATTTGCCTGTATATGCTGTACATTTGCACACATAGTGATATAGAATTGTTGGACTGGAAGGGACCTCGAGAGGTCATCTGGTCCAGTCCCCTACGCTAATTGCAGGACTAAGTATTATCTAGACCATCCCAGATAGGTATTTGTCTAACCTGCTCTTAAAAATCTCCAATGATGGAGATTCCACAACCTCCCTAGGCAATTTATTCCAGTGCTTAACCACCCTGACAGGAAGTTTTTTCTAATGTCCAACCAAAACTGCCCTTGCTGCAATTTAAGCCCATTGCTTCTTGTCCTATACTCAAAGGTTAATAAGAACAATTTTTCTCCCTCCTCCTTGTAACAACCTTTTATATACTTGAGAACATGGCCCCATTGAAAGGATTTGCTTTTTTAAAGCACTCATAAAAAGTAATCTCCACTCAGATTTTAGCACCTGCTTGCTCTCTCATACACACGCAAGTTAAATGAAATACTTTCAGGTCTCATTTGTATTTATTTTTAGAGAATTAAAACTGCTAATTTGCATGCTACTGTAAATGTGAACAGTTGTGCTGTTTTCATATTTGTGATGTAATCTACAGTTATGCTTGGGGTTGGGTGAATCCTTGTTGAAGCTCATGGGCACAATAGCTGCCCTTCATTCAGGATAAACATAAGTAGTTAAGCTGTTTTTTGAGTAAGATTTCTGAAACAATATGAGCCATCACTCAAAAAACAGGCCACATGCAACACCAGTGAGAAGCTGTGTGGGCAAAAGGAATGTTCAGGAGTGTTAATGCAAACAACATAGCACTGGATATTGTTTTGTGGGGGTGGCTGGGAAAGGGGTGTAGAGCAGAAGCATCACAGTAGCAGACACAGAAGACTGCAGAAAGCCAAGGACTGTCAGAGAAGTACTTGTAGTGTGACCCTAAGAGAGATTGCAGTTTTGAAAAAAAAAGGCTTCAAATATTGAGCAAGGAAACTGTCTCATGGTATTTGATTGCTACTGTGTTTAGAGAAACTGAACTTTGTGTACGTTCTTTGTAAATAAACTGGATTACATCAAATAAATACCTGATTCCATCATCAATTTCTCCTCCTAAAGGAAACAACCTGACACCCCAAATATTGGCTAATCGGGTCAAAAAGGGTAGCAGTACTGAGGGAAAAAATAAATAAGAGTAGAAAAATATATAAACAATATCATTCTTTAGAAGACAAAGTTGGCCAAAGCCTTGATGGTCAGTTAAAAAATAAAAGGCAGGAGGAAGTTTCTGGCCTGCTCAACGGGCTACTTTGCTAGTGAGCTGCCTGAAAAAGATGCTGATTTGATGTTAGGCCCAGCATATCCAGCTGGTGATTGATTTGCTAAATTATTTATTCATAGTAGATTTTGTTTGGCCAGTAGCTAGCCAGAAGGCAGCAACCACAGAAGGTCTCGTGTTAGTACGATCTATCCTGCTACTCAGATGAATTTGAAGGGGAGTCAACAACCTGACCATGCTTAACAAAACAATATGGTCATGAGAAAAACAGGACTCATGACAGGAGGTAGCTATCAGAGGAGGACATTGGATGTCCATTGCTCAGGTCCACCTCTCAGATGTGAGTTCGGACCCCTCTATATGAATATCTTCAACTGGTTGGTAGGCTTCTTGAAAGTAGAGCAGAGGTGCATGTGTGTGTTTATGTAGTAAGTCAAAGGGGCTCATTATACCCTGTGGCAAATAATTTAGTGAGGTTGAAGTGGTATCTGCTGCCAAACCTGCACAAACTCTGGCCCAATTAGGACACCAGAATGGGCCATAGCCCAATCAAGATTGAATGTTACCTAATAAGCCATGTCAGGGGCTTATCACACAGTGACACTGTCCTATGAGTACCTAGGCCTACACCAGATAGTGTACTGCTGTGCTGGGGTCAGGGAGAGCATTCTAATCTGAGATAGTCTACAGTGGAGCCTCAGGGCTTTGGCCAGCGGAAAACATTTGGATTGGGTTTGGTAAGGACTGTCCACATGCCTGTTCTGTTTATACTAGCTGATGCTGAATAAAGTTGCAGTATTTGTTTCCCAATCAAGAGTTAGGTGGTCTGATGAAATATTTAACCATTTATTGAAGTCCATCGTAACTAGATTAAAATCAGTGTTTTTTCTAGTTTAGAATTTTGAATTATTACAGGGCAAAATTGCATAGATCGTGTATATTCTAGTGGATACACAGATACCATCTGTTGTGAATGGTAGCCATCTGGTGAACTATTTGTGGAAAATGTTTACATTAATAATGTTTATTGTGTTGATGATCATCTATATATCCAGAAAATGATCTTTTAAAATCCAATTTATTAACATGCTGAAAAATTCATTTAGTACTGAAATTGAAAGGTGGGTCAGTGAGGTGAGCTGTGCTGGTAAATGCACTTTTTTGTCCACATGAAGATGTGATATATCTCTAAAGATGTTTGGATCTGAAAAAGTGAGTACAGATGTCAAGGACAGAAAAAAAACTGGCATGTTCCCTGACAGTTTGGTTTTGTAGGAGAAACACTAGTGGAGAAGGAGTTCATTATTTCCAAGGCCAGAAAGGACCATTGTGGTCCTCTAATGTGCCCCACTGAATAACACCGAATATAGTACTCCCCCGCAAAAAAATTCGAGTTGCTGCTGGCATACCACAAAGAAGACATAGAGGACATAAAAGGCAGCTAGCTAGAACATTATTAACCATGTTCAAAACAGTTATGGAATAAGCGCTTTGTCCTATAGTTATCTGAATCCCTACATCTTGATCACTGGGATCCCTAGGCTCCAGTAATTGGACTGTTCTGTGGCATCCCACCATGCATCTGTGAATGGGTGAGCCCTGATATCAAGTAGCTTGTGTCAAGTCTTCAGGACTCCAACACCATACAAGATTCATAGTTTACGATATATAATTCCCTTAACTAAATAAGATCTACCTGGCATCGGGAGCAGTAACTATTTAATTGCATTCCAATAGTCCCTTCCTGGGAAATTTGTTAAGAAGAACTGGAAATGCAGGTTGAGAATGTCCATCTCCACGTATTTACAACACTGAGATACAATATGCCTGAGCAATTGTAGATTGTAGTGCATGTTTTCCCCTGAGAACCACAGAAACTCCTAATCCCCTAATTTGATGCAGGACTTGTCCACCACACCAGAGCTCTCAGAACTACACCCTAGGAAACAGATCTGGTACTCACTAGAAAAAAAGCAGATTTCTATCTATTCCCCATTTTAACCTTTTTAATGAATCCCATTTGGTTGAGAAATATTGGATCTTTATCCCTAGATGAACAATTTTGATGACAAAATAGGAAAAATGCCAAAAATGCTGTTATCACTGTGTGTTCTTGCTCCTTTGCCATATGAATCACAGTGTGTCCAAACTGAAATCAGTTGTGAGCCCTGCTAACTTCTTTGCCCAATGGAGTAGATTTATATACTTGTCAGTGAGCTCCTTCGTGGAGCAATATGAGTGGAACTAAATAGTTAAACAGCATGAATTGTCAGTAATAAAGTTTCTTGACCCGGGCTATAACATATGGATGAAATATCTGGTAATCTCTTCGTGAATGGTCTTTATATGAAAGCCCATTATGGTTGTGGATGTGGCTGACGGTGCTCTAAACATATATGTGTTGTACTGTCTGATGCCTAGCATCTCTTCTTAAAACTCTCATATTTAGCTGAGATTTACCCCATGCCCACTCAGTTCATTAATTCTACATGTGCCTAAGAATGTCATGGTTAATATTCATGGAAATGGAACTAAGTCACACGCTTGTGCCCTACTAGTAACATCATTTGTAGCCCTGTAACAGTCCCATAGTTACAGCACAACTCAGCCCATAACTCTGCTCTACTTCTGTGTAAATGTTCATGCATTTTTCTGGTTATTGCAGGACCTGCATAACCCTTCATTGGTATGTAAAACAATTTGCCCCCTCGGAAGATTGGAAAAAGAGGGAGCTATCAGACCCTGATTGGCTATAGCTAATATGATTTCCCATATCTAACCTTCTAATATTGGTCCAACTCTATTAGAAAGAGGAGTGTCAAAAGTCTTTTATGATGGGGCCTTTGCATACTTGGGATATGTTCTATTGTAACTGTTACTAGCAAAGGAACCAGAGAAGTGTCTGGAATTAAGCTTGTTTTCTGATTTGCATCTAGCACCAGTACATAAAACCTGTCCATAGGAAAATAATAAAAAAAGTATTGACTATACCTACCTTACTTTAAGAAGAGCATTAAGGGGAGACAGCCTGGTCTAGTGGCTAGAGTATAGGGCTAGGAGTTGAGTCATTTTTTCTGTTATTGGTTCACTCTGCCTCACTTTTCCCATTTATAAATTGGGTGCTTTGACATCTTTGAATGAAAAAATGCAAGATCCGTTTGAAGTAGTAGTATTGATATTAATAATGTATATATTTATGTATCTGTTGTAAGGGTTTACATCTCATCTGTTTCCTTGGCAATTTGCATAGCTACCCTTATCATTCCTTCATGGCAGGGCCTGCTTTTTTCCATATTGGAACCACTCAACCACCATTGAGATTGCTTGATATGCCTTTTTACTCAATTTTGTACTTAGCACCTCATGCCACTACATAATTCACTCTGCAACTAATAATTGGCTGTCTAGGGTTGCCAACTCTGACTGAAACTATTCTGGGAGATTTTTTCCCCCCAACATGACGTAATGTCATTTTCTTAAAATATCCTATTAAGATCTCCTGGATTGCTTTCAATAGTCACCAGGAGATCAATGCCGATTCCGGGAGACTCCAGTTCAATCCTGGAGGGTTGTCTCATCTCCTTATTAATAATAGATGAAGTCATTCCTTTACCAGTAATCCTCTTTTCTTTCAACTCTAGCCCTCCTGTTACTCAATGTTGCTTCTGTAATGAAAAGGGTCACATTTATCCTTCTTGATGTTGCTGAAAATGTAAATTCTATTTTCCCTACTCCCTGGATGTATAGTTGGATGTATTAGAGCTCTGAGTTTGTGCTGATACAGGCAGAGTACTTGTTCCAACTACCACCCGCTGTTCATCCACCTACCTCCACTGTAGGGTTTATGATTCAGCCTCTGTGAGGGAAAGGAGAAAGAGCTGAGGCAGGCATAGTAGCAAGTTGGATGTTTAGCCTTGCCCACCAGACTATTCCTTCCTTCTGCCTCTTGAGCTTTCAGGGGTTTTAGCAATGTGCTACTAATAATACATAATAATTCATTGTACTAATAGCATGTTCCACTGAAAGTGGACTCTTTTCAAACTTTAATGAGTTAAGACTTTCAACACCCCTGTGAGGTAACAAGGGAAGTATTATTATCCCAGTTTAATAGATAGAGAATTTGAGGCACCGAGAGCTTGAAGCGCTGTTTCCAGAGTTGAAGAGAGAGTCTGTGGCAGAGGCAAGAATAGAACTTGGATCTTCTGACTCCCAGTCCAGTGCTTTAGCCAAAAAACTATCCTTCACCTTTCTTACTGAGGCAAGTGACTCTGAAAAGCCTACATGATCATCTCCACATAGGGATGTCATTTAACACTATGGTTAAGAGGGGCCAAGATTAAGGCCATAGTACACTTGAAAGTAAGATGCTGCCGGATTGAGGGACAGAAGGATGCCATTCCCATGTTGGTAGACTATATGTCAACAGGTGCTGTGATCTACTGGGATTTGGGTGGCCTTTGAACCTGCCATGCATAACCCACACTATTACCAGCAAGTTCTAAAAAAAACCCACAATTTTCCTGGGCCAAATTCCTGTCTGGATCAAACAACAAACTTGGTCTGTGCATAGGGCAGGAAACTGTGTTGTGTGTCCTGTATTGTATAGTAAAGAGAGAATTCAGAATTGCCACCATGAAAAATGTCATTGAGGAAAGCTTTTTTAATGTTAGTCTCTAGATTGACAGGTTATGACAAAACTGCATTCATGTTGCTTGAATACATCTTTTGTCTAGTTTTACATGCTTTTTGACTTGTCTAGAAAATGACATATTGAGGTTTTCATTAGCTTTAACCAGGTGTGATTTTCTTTATGGAAGATACCTTGGTAGGACTGCAGTTGAAGATGAATAAACCAGTGAAGCTTGGAAAGGCCACGGCCCTTCTTCAGATGGTTGCAATGAGTTGAAAGACTCATTAATCAATGAGCAAGTCACAGGTGTGATGGCTTTCCTACAATCTGCCAACAGACTGTGAAAGTCACATCCAGCACACTAAACTGTCAAACTAGACACATCTACAAACATTCTTGAACTTTTTTTTTCAGTTTTAGCTCAAAAACACAATCTTGTAGTGCTAGTTATAATAAATGTATGATGCATTAATGATTTCTAAAGAATAGCAGTTATAGAAAACAAAAAGGATATTTAAAATGGTTTTCCTTGTGTGCAAATATTAATAAATTAGCAGCAGTTCTATGGACATATATACACTCAGTAGTTATTGCAATAACACCCAGATCGTTAGTTGTATATGTTTTTTAATCTTATATTTATTTAAGTTGTAGAATTTTTAGTATACATAGTGAAAATACTGATTAGAGTGAAAACAGTGCAGAGTTTTCTTGCATGTATACAGCAAGGGAAATATACCTCTTTTCTAACCTTCATCACTCTTGCTGTTCTGGTACTGAATTTCTCTGGAGAGGAGAGTTCCAGGTTTGTTGCAGTGCTGCAGTGTGAACAGAATGCCATAAAATTAGATTGAGAGGACCAGGATCTAAGATTAGATCGATAAACTGAGATTATTTATTTGACCAAATATGGGGCTGGTTCACCCACTCCTAAAACCTGTCAGACGGAGCTCAGGGGAAGGAAAACTCTGAGATTTTCCTATATCATACTGTTAGGAGGTGTGGTTTGATCTCTAGGCTAGGCCTTATGCCTCTCCAGTAGCTCTGGCCTTTTGCAACCCCTCCTTGGGCTGAATTATCATCTCTCTGTAAATTTAATTGGGCTCTGGGAGTTTTGAACTTCAGCATCCAGAAATTGTTTAATTTATTTCCCAAATTCCCCACCTACTGGGCCTGAATCACCAATCACTGCCAATATAACTCAATTTAAATCAATAGAGAAATATTGGTGTAAAATTGGAGTAACACAATGGTGAATCAGCCCCACTGTACTAATCTAACTATACATATAAGATGGGGAAGTAATGGTGCTGTATTTACTAATGTACTGGTTATTATAATAGTTAGCAATCTATCATATCATCAGTGTTATCTACTGTGATTTTACTAAGCTCCTAAACCAGAAATTTGAATATACTTGTTTGTGAGGCTGGTATGTTCCACTCCAGCTCTAGCACCCTTATAATACTCACCCCAGTGCCACTGTGTCCTATTGACAATGATTTTTAAAGATATACAGCTGTTGCATCGTATCACCTTTTTCAGAAAGAGCATGAAATTGATTTATTTTTATGTTAATGGTGATATATTTTAAGAATGTATTTTGCCATTGGGATCACAGAGAAGTATACCTTGAAGTAAGTTTGATAGCCATTTTTCCCCATATTTTGGTTATTGCTTTTGTTATTGCTTTAATTCAGAAATTATAAACCCCTCCAAAAAAATACCCTCTAAAATAATATGGAAATGATCCCTTTAATTGTAGTAGTGAAGACGTTGATAACTGCATTTAAATACAGCCAAACTATTACCACGAACGGGTTAATGAAATTAACAATAAAAAAGTATGATTTCTCCTGAAATAATTACATGAGTAATTTAACTGTAGATTTGGATAAAAACTTAAAGCATTTGTATGATATACAGTTAAACCTCTGTATGTGGTACATAGAAAATCAAAGACTTTCTTATTGTTTCTCAAGTACAAAAGAAATCTTTCAAAATGTTAAGTAGTGGCACGTCTTAAAAATAAATTTTCTCTTTCATTACTCCCTCTTTTATAAATAGCTATTTTAAACATTACACCACTTGTTGTTTCATATGGTTTTATTGTCTCTTCATTCCTTAAAAATAGCATTTAATGTACTTGCTAGTCTTAAGGTAAGAAATTTAAAGACAACCAACTTGAAATTTATTATAGTAGATAAAATAGCAGTTATGTAAGAAATTTTCATACTAGAGTTTTAGAACTTCAGCATAAAAAATGCTGATTTTTAATGCTTTCTTATTGTTTGTGATGTTTGTGCTCTATATACGGAACATTATTGGTGACTTTGGAATAGGCATAGATAAGAATGACCAGACAGATGTTCTGACTTAAAAGCTACAAGTCACAACTTTGTGAACAAAAGTACAAACTGATATGTCACCAATAATATGTAGGTATGGTCTTGAAAACCTTTAGCCACCTGGGAGGCATCAGTGCCCTAGTCACCAGGAGTTGTGACCCCTAGATGCAGAAATTAAGTGAGTCTGTTGTATGTGCCTTTATATCAGTCCAAGGGCTGTTCTTTGTCAGCTGTGTTCTATTCCAACCACCACAACAGTTCCATACATTTTACAGGCCTGGTCCTCACTTAAAAGTTTTACCAGTGTAACCACTTCAGTTAGTGATATTGGGTTGGGGTTGTTTTTATACTGAAATTGTTATACCAGCAAATGCGTAGTGTGGACACAGTTGTACCAGTGTAAGGTGACTTAGATCAGTATAGCTTATAGCTTATTCCTTCCTGAACCAGAATATGTTCTACTGGTATAAGCACTTTTTTACTGGGGTAACTGAGGCCACGTTTAGTGGCATTGGGAGTGTTGCTATTTTAACTATATCAGTATAGTTAGAGAGGCAAAACTTTCTAATGCCGACGAGGCCTAAGATTTTCTAGTCCCCAAATCTAGGGCTAAATTTTGATATCAAATATTTGCCCAGATAAGTTGTCAATAAGATACAAAGGCACCTTAAGGTCCTGATTAAAAATGCAGGGCTTGAAGTTGCTCCCTCTTTTTTTTAGTAACAATTTGTGGTTTCTTCTCTCCCTTTCCTGCTCTCCCGAGTTAGTTGTTCAGGTTTTCTTTCATATCTTTTTCACCTTCACTCTCTCCCACAGCAGAAGGCTCTCTGGAATATTTTCAATCACCTGACTGCCACAGTGATCCTCTCATAGGGCTTGCCTACATAGAGCAGCAATGTATACTACAAGGGAGAGATTTCTAAAGAACACTAATGTGTTGTGCACTACCTGATTCATGTAGACCCTGCTGGTACAAACTAAAAGTTCCCTGGTGCACCTTAAGGTACTGTTAATGTGTCCATTTGCTTTCCATTACTGGAGTACTGTGGAGACATCTGTGGTCCCCTTAACTCCCTCTCAAATGCCCTTTCAGTGCCTGTCAGCTGCTTGCTGCCCATCATCAGAAAGAACACACTCCCTTGTCACACTTACATTTGGGCTTCCTCTTTCATTGGTAGCTTGTCAGGGAGAATATGATCATAAGGTTCTGATCCTGCAAGGAAGATATAAGATCATTTAATTGACACAGAACTTATATCTGAAGCAGCTTCCTAGCCAGAACATCTTGAAAATATAATGCTGGCCAGTCTTAGCATGCAGTTTCTGCGGTGAGAATGTTGGGTGGATTTGTTTTGGTGAGTCTCTGAGCTGAACAACATGGTTTTTATTCCCCAGAAGTTTTGGAGAGTTTCCCAGAATCACATGTGAGGTGTGTGGCAGAGTTTCAAATTTGTATTTGTGTGGAGAACCAAATAGTGGGTATCAATGAAGATCTGGATGAACTTTCCTACTTACTAGTCCCTGCAAAACATTTTTTTTTTTAATCACATTCAACAATGGCTTGAAATTCTCTGAGTTCAGGTTTCAGCTGTTTCAGCCTTCTGGTGGGTCTGATAGACTTTGGGTTCCAATCTTGAACCCTTAATAGGACCAGTCTTATGTGCTTCCAAGTCTGTAAAACATTCTCATACTTACAAACAGATAGGTAAGGCTCCTTCCCCGCCAGTGAAGAGCCACTTCACACATGGCTTATTTCCACCTTTCCAAGTGGGCTAGTGGGACCTTGTCTCACACTTTCATTACCCTCTACTAGGTGGGTATAGATAACCAAGGCAAATTTAGCTCCAAATTTTTTCGAAGCCATCTCTTCAATAAGTCCACCTGCTTTTGTGGGTCTACATTCTACATCTGCTGTTTGTCTGGACTCTTCCACAGGATGGAGAAAAGTGGGTCAGACCACAAGGGAAAATTAGTCACCAGTAAATCAGTTTTTCAGAGTCCATCTTCATCTGCCATTCTGCATCCCTGAACCTACAATTGTATTGTGGAGTTTCCAAATTGTCTTGGGAGTTGAAAGTTTTAAAACTTTCTATAGGGCTGGGTGTGGAATCTGATTCTGTCTTTCACTAGTTTTTGCCTCCTTCTTGGTGGTTTGTGTTCTGACTCTGATTGATTGTCTGGAATCTTTCTCATAATGGGAGAAGAGGAAGGATCTGACAAACTGAATTACTGTTAATAGTGTTCCAAAAAATAACAGAAAAAAAGAGGGACGTACTTAGTTGCTATGTGACTTCCTTTTTCAAGTTAGTCATTACTTCACATGTAGAGCCCAATTCAGAGGAGTTTTCCCTGAAGAAAGACTAGAGGACTATGCTCTTAGCCGCACATCTTAGACTTTATCCTGTATTTTCTATTCGGCAATTTCAAATAGACTTGCAGACAAAATTTATTGGAACAAAAAAATATAGCTATTTTATTTTTTTGCTGCAGTTCAATACAATTCAGCTCCATCCAGATGTCTTTTAATGTTTACATTTGGAACTACAAGTAAGGAGAGTACAGACCCACCTGCTTCTTAGAGTGATTTTAAGATCAGTAACTTGGAGCTACCATGAATTTTTCCACATAATGTGGAATAATTAATGTATTATTTTTCATTATAAACAGGAACACAAATAGTTTTAGTAACTTAATCATTCAGAGGAACTGTTTTTTTGGCATCTTCCAGTTCCAAGACTGAGAGCTTCACAGCTACATTAACAGCAGATAAGATTTAACAACAGTGAACGGTGAATATTAAAAATATATGATTTTGCTGTGCTAACCATAGTCATTTGAGAGCAAAGTTATTTTAATGTAGCTTTTATATAGTGACTGAGCTTCAACACCTGTTGAAGTATAAGAATGTACCTTGAGATTATACATTGAAATGGCAGCAGAGAGATGATGGTTATTTAATTTTAATGTCAAGGTCAGCCTGCAAGCCTAAGAAAGTCACGCGCTTGTAGGTTGGAGACTTAAGGATATTTAAGAATGCTGTGTTTAAATAGGCCATTAAATCTGATCAGGATCAGTAACATTGGAAAGTGACCTAATAAATAAGATTTTAAAAAGTTTTCTTTCTTGCAAAACTTCTCTGATTTTATGATTGATTGCACTTAAGTGATCTGTGTGAACTGTTCAGAGATTGTTGTGGTATTTTTTAGTAATACTCCCCTGAAAGTATATTGTTATAAGTCCATATTTACAAGAGTTTGTAATTTGGCCATAAAAGTTTACCCCTGACTGTAACAGGTAGGTTGTAAAACCAATATACACAATTGTTATTGGAAATAAGGGAATCTGTCTGTCTAATTTCTCATACTGTTAAACAATTTACCTCAAAGAGAGAGATGTTACACAATAGATATTGTGTCTAAGATCCACGTAAGAGCTGTTGAAGAAAGGTAAAAATCTAGATGGAGATTTACCCAGTAGGGCTTAGTGGTTCATAAGGAGGTATTACTGTCCGTCAAATAAATAATATACTTCTAAAATTTCTCCCAGGGCTGTGTTCTTCCCTCGAAACATAACTCCTATTATCCCTCATCCCTCATTAGCACCTTTAAGGCTAATGCAAGTTATGCACAAACATCAAAAGTACAGTACTGTATTCAGTATCCCTAAATATGTGTTTATACCACACACTCCTTGGTCTCCAAAAGATCTATCAGGTAAAATAACGTTTAGATGCTTTTGTGGTTTTAAAAATGAAACTCTGGGATTAATATAATAAAGGAGTACATGATTTTGAAGGACATATTGCAACACTTTAGGTAAATAAACATTTTGAAAATATATACACCAGGCATGTGTCTTACATATTCACAAGATAGACCATATAGGAAGTGAGAAGGACATTGTGGAATGTCATACCAAACTTTGTATATTTCCATAATATTCATTTTCTTCTTGTTGTTTCTTTGACTAATAAAAAATAGAATATTAAACCACAAAAACACATTCAAATAAAATGGGAGGTAAATTTTCAGTGTTTCACATGAGGATTTAACCACAAAACTGCCATGTATGTTAATAGGACTCATGTAAATCCCTGTGTAGTGTGCCATAAATGTACTACTTCAGTGATTAACTAATACCCACAAAGTAAAGTAAACAGAGTTAAAGTTAAAACTCCAGCCTTAACAAATTATACCTAGATAATGCAAAAATATTAACGTAAGATATTGGGTACATTCTAAGGAAGACATGAGTCTGATGTGAAAAAGTCTTAATGGCCTCAATATATTAGCAGACAACAGTAATTTTAAAAATAGTAAATAGCAGGTGGCAGTCACAGTTGCTCTTGTGGCTCCTATTACCATAATATCAATGTCTCTCAAAATCTTTAATGTATTTATCCTTTCAACACCCCCTGATGCAAAGAAGTATTATGATCCCCATTTTACCAATACCTTAAAGTCCAATAGAGAGCCAATGTAGATCCCGGAGCATGTGTCATGTACTCACAGAGAGATGCCCTGCTCAGTAACTGAACTGTTGCATTCTGCACCAGCAGAATGGTTTTAAGATATTGCAGTACCATCAAGATCCACAGACAAGTCAAAAACACTTCATGATCAATGGTCTCAAACACAGCTGATAGAGCTAATAATATACCTGCATGGACACATGATCTTCACCAGGAGGAGATCATTGACCAACATGATCTGTGCCAAAACCAGATCTATACCCAGATTCATAGCAGTCAGGGGAATCAGTTGTCTCATTACAACTTTTTCACCACAATGTTGCCCAAGAAGGGAAGATGTGATGCTGGTTGATAATGAGCTATATGATCAGTGTCAAATAATGACTTCTAAGCAAAACCTATACTAATATGTCCCTCAAATCAATAGACAGCCTATCCTCTCTGAGAGAGGCATTAACAATCTCCACAAGCAAAGTATCCTGTACTTCACCACTGGCAGCCAGAAAGAACATGGTTACAAAGCACAGGTTGTGAGATTAACTTGACAACACCTCCATTACCTCAGTGAGCATCGCTGACTGAAAATCTAGACGAGAAGATGAGGTTCAAGACCCTGGAGGTAAGCAGACAGCCCATCCTTAATCTTATCAATCTTGTTTATAAAACAACAAGCAATTTCTTCACAATGGGAGGGACTCAACTCAGCTACAAAGCTGAGACCATCTGGATTTACTAGACTATTTACCACCCAAAACAAATCTGCTGTCCAAGATTTTATGAATGCTATGGTAGAGGAAGATAACTTTTTTTGCATTCCGCACAGCTAAACATAAGAATTTAAAAAAACTTTATGCTATAACCAATCAGTCTCACAATGAGACTTTTGCCACTGGCACTCTAGCAATTTTCCTTCTTGCATTTTTTGGAACAAATAATCCATAAACCAAAGTGACCTGTGAAAACGAAGGCTGTGATGAGGGCACTTAAGGGCATCTCAGTCTATGATGGAGGACAGACAAGTATAATGTCCTACCAAACCATCCAGGTGGAACAAGAATATTTCTTATAACTATCTGGAAACATATCTAGATAAGAGCATAAATAAACTCTGCTACTTCTGCTGTCCTTTTAAGGGGTTTGAAAGTCACCTGGCAAATAGAAGAGTTGTTGGAGACATCAGGAGCTAACTAGTATAGCATCATCATTAAGTGGTTGGCCTATACCTCTGAGAGTTCTAAGCAATTAAAAGTGGTATAGCTAGAATGACTGCTGTAATACTTGTAATAAGCATTGTTGGGTGAGATATTTAGTTTTCGATACCTTTCCCTTGAAATCCACAATTGCAACTCTTCTATTGATATTCACGAGAATTGTGCAGAGGAATAGAGAGTACATTATAGTCCTATATTTCCTTCTTTTGGGGAGAGAGATTCAGTCAGACTCTTCCATAGAAAATATAGGAATTGCCATACTGGATCAGAGTTGAGATCTAGTCCAAGCTCCAAATATCCCATCTATAACAATGGCCAGGACCACATGCTTCAGATGAAGTTGCAAGAAATCCCTTAGCAGCAGATATGGAATAACCCCCACGCCCCTCATTAAAGTTTAGTGCTAATCCACAATTGTCAGATTTGCTTACGCCCTGAAACTTGAGGTTTAGTATCCTGTCCAAAACTCGCTCTGGGGTTTTTTTAAGCATTAACTATGATCAGTCTATGGCAGTGAACTCCAGTCTAATTGAGAACTGTGTGCAAAAGTATTTCCTTTTATCATATTTTAATTTGCTGCCTTTACATTTCATTTAATGTCCCCTTGTTCTTTTATTACAAGACAGGAAGCTATCTTTCATCTCTGTTCTCTTTATTATTTTGTATACTTTTATTGTGTCCCCTCTCATTAGTCTCCTTTCTAATGTAAACAATCCCAATCTTTTCAATCTCTTTTCAAATGAGAGTTTTTCCATGTCTTTATTCATTCTGGTTTTCCTTCCCTGTACCAGAAAAGAACAGGTCCAGAGTAGATATCTCTCCATGGTCCACTGTGGTGATGACTAAAGCAAAGAAATCACATAGCTTCTCAGCAATGGCTTATTTTCTGCAAGCTGCTCTCTTTTAAGCCCTTGTGATCCAGCAGACCCACATATTTTTTCAAAGCCTTCCTTCCTTCTCGTGGTTTTAGATTTAGGGTTAGATTTTCAAATTTTGAATGATCTCTTTTTGGCTCAAATAAAGTCCTAACTCTTGTCATTTAGCCATAATTGTTTATTTCTTAACTGCCTGGTATCCCTGCATTTCTTCTGAGATTCTGTTATTGTTTCCTTAAATAGCATTCATACCAAATGGACTTTTTCACCAACTGCCTCATTTTACTGAAATCTCCTTGTCTTAGTTTTAATGTCATTGTGATAGGGAAGGCATCCAGTGACCAGATAAATAGCCCGGTAAAGGACTTAAAAGGAGGTGCTGGATAAAGGAACAGAATGGAAGAGGGGGGTTGGGGACTCCTATGGTACAGCAGGGAACCAAGCCCCTCTCTCCCCGTTCTTATAGCCCACCTTAACCCTCCTACGAGGGGGAGTGGATGGTAAGGTCCAAGCCATGAGTTGGCTGGTGGACCTGGATGGAAAATGAAGGGGGGCTGGTGGAAGCCCCGGGTAATGATTTGAATAAACATGGATTTGCCCGCACTGTATACTTTATCTGCCAGGTAGTCCCAGAGATGTATATAATAAAGTTACGGCCTGATTAAAATCAAGTGTCTCCTTTCCTTCTTTCAGTATAGCCAGACAATTGTTTATTTCTTAACTGCCTGGTTCCCCCATTTTTTTGGTCTTTGTGCATCTCTTCTGCGACTCTGTTATTGTTTCCTTAAATAGCATTCATGCCAAATGGACTTTTTGACCAACTTCCTCATTTTACTGAAATCTCCTTGTCTTAGTTTTAATGTCACTGTGCTAGTTTTTGGTACCATAGAATGTTGAATGTTTTTAATAAGGGTAATGTGGAGCTTGGGGGCAGGGTGGCTAATGGTAACAAGGATACACAAGTAGAAATTACCCCATCCAGGGTGGAAGCCCAACTTAAACAGCTTAATGTGACCAAATCTGAGGGCCTGGATAATCTCCATCCAAGAATATTAAAGGAAGTGCAAGCCCAATAGGAAGGATTTTTAATGAATCCGTAAACTCACTGTGCCCTATGACTGAAGAATTGCAAATATAGTATCTTTATGTAAGAAAGGGGGGAAAGAGTGATCTGGGAAACGACAGTCTTGTTAGTTTGATCTCAGTTGTTTGCAAGGCCTTAGAACAAATTTTGAGGGAGAGAATAGTTAAAGACACAGAAATAAATGGTAATTGGGATAAAATACAACATGGTTTTACAAAAGGTAGATTGTGCCATACCAGTCTGATCTCTTTCTGATAAAAGATAACTGATTTATATGAAATGCAGTAGAACTAATCTACCTGGATTTCAGTAAAGCATTTAATACAGTTCCACGTGGGAAATTATTAGTTAAATTGGAGAAGATGGGAATTATTATGAGAATTAAAAGATGGGTAAGGAACTGGTTAAATGGGATACTACAATACATTATGCTGAAATGTGAGTTGGCAGGTTAGAGGGAGGTTACTAGTAGAGTTCCTCAAGGATCCATCTTGGAACCAATCTTATTTAACATTTTCACTATCAACCTTGACACAAGAAGTGGGAGTGTGGTAATAAAGTTTTTGAATGACAAAAAGTTGGGATGTATTGCCAGTATGGCGGAGGACCAGAATATCATACAAGAAGATTTATACAGCCTGGAAAACTGGATCATGCACTTAGGGACTAACAAGAAGAATTTGGTTGCCAGGTTGTTTTAGGGGGATCGCAGTATTGTCACCCTTACTTCTGCGCTGCCTTCAGAGCTGGCTGCCTGGAAAGTGGTGGCTGCTGACTGAGGGCTCAGCTCTGCAGGCAGCAGCGCAGAAGTAAGGGTGGCAATACCATACCATGGCATCCTTACTTCTGTGCTGCTGCTGGTGGCAGCTCTGCCTTCAGAGCTGGCTCCCAGCCAGCTGCCACTAGCTGCCCAGCTCTGAAGACAGAGTCGCCACCAGCAGCAGCGCAGAAGTGAGGGTAGCAGTACTGCAACCCCTTCTACAATAACCATGTGACCACCCCACAACTCCTTTTTGGGTCAGGATCCCTAAAATTATAACACTGTGAAATTTCAGATTTAAATAACTAAAATAATGAAACATGATTTTTTAAAATCCTATGACCATGAAATTGACCAAAATGGATTGTGAATTTGGTAGGGTCCTAATTATAAGTTACCAGTGTGATGTGGTTGTGAAAAAAGCTAATGCAATCCTAGGATGCATCAGGCAAAGTATTTCCAGTAGAGATTATTATTATTTAATTTTATTTTCATTACACAAGGCACTGATGAGTAGAGCCCTGCGCAGATACAAATTTATATCCACAGATGTGGATATCTGCGGATAGAAATCTGTATCTGCTGAACCGCAGGGCTCTCCTGGGAACCGTGGTGGGGAAAGGAGAAGAACATGGGACCGCCGCTCCCAGGAGCCAGCGCCCTGTGCCGGCAGCTCCTCCGGTGCAGCTGTACCACCCCCAACCACACCTCCAGCCCTGTCCTCCAGCGCAGCTGTACAGACCCCAGACAGGAGACGCAGTCACGCAGACAGAAGCATGGAAGGGATGGGACTGGTCATCAATAAATGTAGGTTTGAAATTAGATTAAGATTTCTAACCATCAGAAGAATGTGTTTCTGGAATAGCTGTTCAAGGGGAGCAGTGGGGGCAAAAAAAATCTAACATTTCAAGATTGAGCTTGATACATTTATGGAGGGGATGGTATGATGAGACTTCCTACAATGGTCCATCCACAACTGCTATTCGAGAATTCTTTCCCAAGCGTCTGGCTGAGGGGGTCTTGCCCACATGCTCATAGTGTAACTGAGCACCATATTTGGGGTTGGGAGACCCTGCGGGTTTTTGCCTTCCTCTGCAGCATGGAAAATGGATCACTTTCTGGTTTCAACTAGAGTAAGTCATGGATTCTTTGTAACTTTAAATCTTTAAATCAAGATTTGAGGACTTCATTAACTCAGCCAGAGGTTATGGGCCTATTATAGAAGTGGATGGGTGAAGTTCTGTGCCCTGAAATGTGCAGGAGGTCAGACTAATTGATCATGATGGTCCCTTCTGCCCTTAAAGTCTATAAATCTAACCAGATTATATTGTGGTCCCTATTACTTAGTGTCTCAGCTAATGTTATTTCTTAAATCAACTCCTACTTAAGTGTGAGTTGATATTAGCCCGGTGGTTCCCAAACTTGGTTCATGGCTCGTTCAGGGTAAGCCCCTGGCGAGCTGTGAGACACTTTGTTTACCTAGAGCGTCCGCAGGTACGGCCGCTTGCAGCTTTCAGTAACCGCGGTTCGCCGTTCCCGGCCATACCTGCGGATGCTCAGGTAAACAAAGTGTCTCGCAGCCCTCCAGGGGCTTACCTGAATGAGCTGTGAACCAAGTTTGGGAACCACTGTATTAGCCAATCCTCTTGTGTTCTCTGAAATTAACTGTTCCAAGAAGCAGTAATTTACAGTGTTGAGAAATTGCATCTCTAAACTTTTTCCCGTTGTGCCATGAAATCCTCCCTAATTATCATTTTGTTTAACTTTTCTGTCTCTCTGATCTCACTTGTGCAATTAAAATCCTTTTCTTGATCTGAAGGCCAGTAGTTTAGCCCTACTAGCATATTTGTGTTCTTACAGCTTGGAATGTGTATCCATACAGAATCAACTGTGTGATTCTCCCCACTTAGAATTTTTATCTCACTAGATTCCATGAAATCTGTTAAATATAGGACTACATCTCTTTGGCATAACCTGTCCTTCCTGTATAGTTTATAGCCAAATGTTACAGTACCCCTTCGACTCTTGAGTCCTGTGGCACCTTATAGACTAACAGACGTATTGGAGCATAAGCTTTCGTGAGTGAATGCATCCGATGAAGTGGGTATTCACCCACGACAGCTTATGCTCCAATATGTCTGTTAGTCTATAAGGTGCCACAGGACTCTTTGGCCTGGTCTACACTAAGAGTTTGTCAAATTTAGCAGCGTTAAATCGAATTAACCTTGCACCCGTCCACACAATGACGCCATTTATTTTGACATAAAGGGCTCTTAAAATCGATTTCTGTACTCCTCCCCGATGAGGGGATTAGTGCTAAAATCGATATGGCCGTGTCGAATTAGAGTTAGTGTGAACGGAATTCGACGGTATTGGTCTCCGGGAGCTATCCCACAGTGTACCACTGTGACCTCTCTGGACAGCAGTCCCAGCTCGGATGCTCTGGCCAGGTACACAGGAAAAGCCATGGGAACATTTGAATTTCATTTCCTGTTTGGCCAGTTTGAATTTAATTGCCTGTTTGGCCATCGTGGCGAGCTCAGCAGCACAGGTAACGATGGAGAGCTCTTCAGCAGAGGTGACCATGCAATCCCGGAATCGAAAGAGGGCTCCAGCATGGACAGAATGGGAGGTGTTAGATCTGATAGCTGTATGGGGAGATGAATCCGTGCTATCAGAACTTCGATTGAAAAAACGGAATGCAAAAATCTACGAGAAAATCTCCAAGGCCATGACGGACAGAGGATACAGCAGGGATGCAACGCAGTGCCGCGTGAAAATTAAGGAGCTGAGACAAGCGTACCAGAAGACCAAAGAGTCAAACAGACGCTCCGGGTCAGAACCCCAGACATGCCGCTTCTACGCTGCGCTGCATGCCATCCTGGGGGGGGGGGGCGCCACCACTACCCCACCCCTGTCCGTGAACTCTGAGGATGGGATATTCTCATCAGTCGCTTCATCTGATGTTTTTGCGGACGGGGAAGATGATGAAGGAGATGGTGAGGACAAGGTAGTCGACAGCGCTCTGCATGCCGATTTCCCCGAAAGCCAGGAACTCTTCCTCACCCTGACAGAGATCCCCTCCCAACCCTCCAAAGGCGGTATCCCGGACCGTGAAGCTGGAGAAGGCACATCAGGTGAGTGCATCTTTTGAATTGAAAAGACATGGTTTAAAAGCAAGTGATTTTAATGATTACTTTGCCCTGAGGACTTGGGATGCATTCGTGGCCAGTACAGCTACTGGAAAAGTCTGTTAACATGTCTGGGTATGGAGCGGAAATCCTCCAGGGACTTCTCCATGAAGCTCTCCTGGAGATACTCTAAAAGCCTTTGCAGAAGATTACTGGGGAGAGCAGCCTTATTGCGTCTTCCATGGTAGGAAACTTTACCACACCAGGCCAGTACCAAGTACTCTGATATCATTGCACGACAAAGACTGGCAGCATATGGCCCCGGTGTTTGCTGGCATTCAAGCGACATCCGTTCTTTCTCTGTCTGTGTTATCCTCATCAGAGTGATATCATTCATGGTTACCTGTTTGAAATACGGGAATTTAATTACGGGGACATTCAGAGGTGGCCGTTTCTACTGGGCTGTTTGCCTGTGCCTGAAAATAAATCCTCCCCGCAGTTTCCAGCCACGTGGTGGGGGCGGGGAGGGGGGTGCTTGATGCTGAGTGGTTTGCGGTCAGCTAGCAGGGATCTTCCCTGATACCAGCCACGCGGTGGGGGAGGGGGACCCTTCATGCTGAGCAGTTGGTGTTCTGCTAGCAGGGATCTCCCCTGATACCAGCCATGCGGTGGGGTGAAGGCTAAAGCGATCATCCCAGAGAATGGGATGGCTGGGGTTACTTTGGTTTCTGCCGCTGCACATTAACCCGCAAAGCGCAGCACTAACTGGCCAACTCAAGGAGCTTTGCTTTGAACGGGAAAGGAGGGCGCTGCTGTTAATTAAGGTTTCAGAAGCCGAAAGTCTATGGCTTACCATGGCCGCCTGCTAACTGAATTCCGTTGCCTGGCCCTGCTTGTGTGATCTGTACACCAAAGCCCCAGGCACTCAATATAAAGATGCAAAATGTGACCTTGTACTGAAAGCACGTGTGCTAGGTACTGTGAATGGTGTTGTTCACCGCGAAAGAGTATATGCATTGTGCTGTAAAATGTATCTTTTTAAAAAATTCACTCCCTTTTTTCCATCCCGCAGCTGGAACTGTTTCTAGGCTTCCTCTGGCATCTCCCTCCCAAAGGCTATCCCAGATAAGGCGGCGAAAAAAACGCACATGCGACGAGTTGTTTTCTGAGCTCATGCAGTGCTCCCGCACTGAAGTAGCTCAGCAGAATGTGTGGAGGGACACAATTTCCCAATACAAGCAAGCAGGCAGCGAACAGGAGGACAGGGGGGATGCCCATGAGGACAGGAGGGACGCTCGAGATGAGAGATGGCGGCAGGAAGACCAGCGGGTGACTGAGGCGATGCTGGGGCTACTGCGGGAGCAAACCGACATGCTCTGGCGTCTGGTGGATGTTCTGCAGGAACGGAAGCAGGATGACAGACCGCCACTGCAGCCCATCTGTAACCGCCCTCACTCCTCCCCAAGTCCCATAGCCTCCTCACCCAAAGTCCCAAAAATGCTGGGGGGGGAGGCTCCGTGCGACCAACCACTCCACCCCGGCGGATTGCCCAAGCAGCAGAAGGCTGTCATTCCCCAAGTTTTGAAGCGGCCTTTCTTCCCTCCTCACTCCATCCCTCCGCCTGCACCCCACCCTGGCCACCGTTCCAAGTCTCTCCCTTTGCTAATAAATCCTAAATAAAGAATACTTGTTTGTTAAACAATGGCGCCTTTATTTCCTTTCAAAGCAAGGTTTGCTCGAAGGGGGGGAGGGCGGTTGTTAATTAGAGAGGATAGGCAATATAAACAGAGTCAACAAAGGGGGCAGGTTCTCATCAAGGAGAAACAAACATAAGAGTCACTCGGTACCCTGGCCAGTCGGGAAGCTAGTTTTCAAAGCTTCCCTGATGTGCAGCAGGTCCTGCTGTGCTCTTCTAATCGCCCTGGTGTCTGGCTGCACGTAAACTGGGGCCAGGCGATTTGCCTAAACCTCCCACCCCGCCACAAACGTCTCCCCCTTACTCTCACAGAGATTGTGGAGCACACAGCAAGCAGCAATAACGATGGGTATATTGGTTTCGCTGAGGTCTGAGCGAGTCAGTAAGCTGCACCAGCGACCCTTCAAACATCCAAATGCACACTCCACCACCATTCTGCACTTGCTCAGCCTGTAGTTGAACAGCTCCTTACTACTGTCCAGGGCGCCCGTGTATGGCTTCATGAGCCAGGGCATTAAGGGGTAGGCTGGGTCCCCAAGGATCACTATAGGCATTTCAACATTCCCAACAGTTTATTTCTGGTCTGGGAAGTAAATACCTTCCTGCAGCCATCTAAACAGACCAGAGTTCCTGAAGACGCGAGCGTCATGAACCTTTCCTGGCCATCCGACGTTGATGTTGGTGAAACGTCCCTTGTGATCCACCAGTGCTTGCAGCACCATTGAAAAGTACCTCTTGCGGTTAATGTACTGTCTGCCCTGGTGCTCCGGTCCCAGGATAGGGATGTGCGTTGGCTACTTGCATCACAGCAACCCCCACAGTAGATTTGCCCACTCCAAATTGATTCGCGACTGACTGGTAGCTGTCAGGCGTTGCAAGCTTCCAGAGGGCTATCGCCACTCGCTTCTCAACTGTCAGGGCTGCTCGCATCCTGGTGTTCTGGTGCTTCAGGGCAGGGGACAGCAAGTCTCAAAGTTCCAGGAAAGTGCCCTTATGCATGCGACAGTTTCGCAGCTACTGGGATTCATCCCAGACCTGCAACACTATGCGGTCCCACCAGTCTGTGCTCATTTCCCGAGCCCAGAATCGGTGTTCCACGGCATGAGCCTGCCCCATTACCACCAGGATGTCCAGATTGCGGGGTCCTGTTCTCTGAGAGAGGTCTGTGTCCATGTCCTCGCCACTGTCGTCACTGCGCTGCTGTAGCCTCCTCGCCTGCTTTCTCAAGTTCAGGTTATGCATAAAGCACACGATCATGCACGAGGTGTTGACAATGGCCATAACTGCTGCGATGATCTCACCGGGCTCCATGCTCGCTGCGCTATGGCGTCCGCGCTTTCAATCCAGGGAAAAGGGCACAAAATGATTGTCTGCCATTGCTTTCACGGAGGGAGGGGGGAAGTGAGGGTTGAATGACGACATTTACCCATAACCACCCGCAACAAATTTCTTTCCCCATCAGGCATTGGGAGCTCAACCCAGAATTCAAATGAGCAGAGGGGAATGTGGGAACTGTGGGATACCTACCCACAGTGCACCACTTGGAATGTCGACGCTTGCCCTGGTACTGTGGACTCACACCGCCGAATTAATGTGCTTAGTGTGGACACACACGTTTGACTTTATAATATCGGTTCCCAAAAATCAGTTTTGGTAAAATCAGACTATTGCCGTAGTGTAGACATATCCTTTGTCGCTTCTGCAGATCCAAACTAACACGGCTACCCCTCTGATACTTCGACTGTTGTCATTCCATTGTGTTTCTGTAATGTCTTATATATCAAGGTCCTTTACCATTGCTAGTCACTCTAGTTAATCTCTTTAGGCTTTTAAGCTTTTCACATTTCTATATGGACATTGATATTTGTTTTTGACTAGGTGCTTGTTTTTATTTAACTCCCTAATCTCACATTGCTGATTTCACAGACATTTCCTCTCTGATCTTTACCTGTCACTGGTCCAGTTTAGTTGTATTTTGTGTCCTACGCTTTAAAGGATACAAAGATACCTTTCTACTACAGACCTTTTTAACAGCTGTCTCTGTCCGATTTGTGTGCTCTTTAGCACCTGTCTTTTCCCCTAGCACATGCTTTGAACACTCCCAGAAACCTTATTAATTTTATGTGTCATCATCTTGTTCACTTTGATCAAGGTGGAGTCCATCCCTTCTCTAGAGGCTTTTTTGACATTACTTCTACGATGTCTTGATTTCACTATTGAAATTTCTCTAATTCGGTACCATCCTTGTATACTGTTACCTGCTATGGCATCAGAAATTTTGTGTACTAGTACAATTAATACTGAGTGATTAATCTTTTTACTCCAGACTAAGCCTCTGATCCTGCAAATGCTTACTCACATATTTAACGTAATGTATATGAGTAGTCCCATTGACTTCAGTGGAATTTTTTGGATATGTAATGTTAAACATGCACATAGTGTTTACAGGATTAGGGCCTGAGACGAAATCCTTATAAGAATTATGATAATGCCAGTTGTTTTCTGAGAATGCAGAATTCATTGCTGACTAATTGACTTAGGAATTATCATCATGGTGTGAAACTTCACTGGCATCTGTAGTTTAGAATGTCTTTTTTGGTATATACAATGCAGTGCTTAGTACATGAAAATGTTTTTTTATATTATCAGATTTTAAAGGTATGAAACATAACTTGATAAAATCTTCAACCCATGAAAGTACTAAGCACCCTTTTACCACTATCATAATCATTCTCAGACTTAAGCTGCTGGAAGTCTTGTTTTAAACTTGTAAATATTAAGTTTTAAAATGAACATACATTAGATTTTATTATTTTCAGTGACAATTTTGATATGGTGTTTGTGGATTTTGTCAAATTGTTTCAGTTATGAGTTATTAAAATTGTTCTTGAATTTGTCACATGTACTTCAGACCTGTTGCAATACAGAAAGGCAAACAGCCATTCCAAGAACTATATATTAGCAGTTTCTGAATAATAAAGATATAAAGTGCTGAACATTGAACATTACAGCCAGAATCAAGAAAATGATGCTTCATCCACAGGGGAACATTTTCTAAATTTTGTTTTCATCCAAAGTAAATAGTCTATTGAAAATTTAAAAAGAAGTCTGAAAACATTAAATCAGCAAGAGTCCATTTTAGGTTTGAAATTATTGCCCTTATGTCATCTACTTCTTCAGATCTTTATAAAATAAATGGAAAACCAACTGTATACTGCATGCTATTTTCTCCTGGTGGGATAAGAATTAGCAAAGTCGTGGTTTCTCAATGTCAACACCAAATATCCCTGTGGCTAATGTTATAAAAGGATGGAAATGAGTTTTTCCTTCTGGATTGTGAAATGACTCTAGAAAAGGGACAAAAATGCAAAGATACAGACCATTTTCCTTCTGCATAAAATATTGTTCAAGTCCCATTGTTTACTAAAATCATAAATAATAAGACTGCAGCATTTAGGACAAGCTCCAGGACAGCAGAATTAATAATTTAAAAAAGCTGGAGAGTGCATAGAAGTATACAACCTGTGAATCAACTACTTTCTTTTTCCTTATTACCATTTGCTCAGCATCTACTAGTAACATAAAAATGGGGCTTTTAGATCATTCGGAATAGACTTGTTGAGTATCTTGGTAGCGTCCTTTAATTGTAAAAACTGAACGTATGCTTCAATTCCAGAGTTAAGCATCTGCATTGAGTGCTTTGCATACTTCCTTTTCTCTCCAGTTTTAAATGTGTGGGAGCATTTGATCAGAGTCCTTTTTATATTCAAAATGAGTCAGCTTCTGTCTAGAAAGTGTCTTATTGTCATGATGTCACTGCATCTCAAGATTTGTGACCTTTTGCACTGTATGGATTCATGGTAGTCCACGTTGTGTTTTTACAGACCAGATTGCTTTTGTCCCCCCGCTAGGGGGTATCAAAGCCTTTTGGACTGGTTTTTCAAGTACTGATAGGTTTGTAAAAAAAACAAAACTAATTTTTATATATAATAAGCACCGCCAGATGTCGCAAAGCCATCATTGATTAAATGTTTTTTATCCAAAATGTGGCACTTATATAAGGAATACTAGTATTGTGTTAGAGAGTTGCAGAGGCCATAACAGGTCAGTGAAATGTCCTTCAACCATTTGATTTTTACATTCGAGAATAGGCCAAGATGAAAAGATAACCACATATCTGACATTGACGTTACTACCACTTTTTAGACAACCGATGGAATTGCCTTAGTCAGTGGGATCAGTCAGACTGTTAGTACTTGGAAACTGCATAACAAATGTGTTTTGCTTTTCCTGTAAAAATTATGGTTCTGAACTTCATCTGATCACAAACCTCCAGTTGTTGAATTAAATGTTGAATTATGCACATAAAAAGTTTTGTTTTCCCTATTTCTTCCCCAAAGCGCACGTGTGTGTGTGTGTGTGTAAATGAGCGAAGTACTGTTGAATGAATTTCAACTGAGTTGAACAGTATGCATAAATTGGCAGTTTAACAAGTAGAACTTGGAAACAAGCATTTGATGATTGATTTTTTATTGAGACAGAATGAGAATGATCGTGGATAAAGTGATTTTCCTTATTGAGAGAAAATATACTGTTTTTCAACATGTCTACAGTATGAATGGGAGCCCTGTCAAAAAAACTGAGCAACACATAATATCTTTTAAAAGGTGAATTAACATAAGTATATCACTTAGTTTATGGATCAAATTTTACACTTGTCAGTTTTATTCAGAATGTCATAAAGTTTATATTGTAAAGATAGTGTTATTACCTTTGTGATGTCCTGAAAAAGCCTAATGTTAACTGAATTCATTGTAGAATTCAAAGTATATTCAGCTGAAGAAATGCCAATACAGAAAATTAAGTCCAAAATATGTATTCATGTGCAGATCTTAGTCAAATCCCTAGTAATTTTAAGTACTTGAAATACATTATTCAACAAGTAACCTGCTGTATGTTTGTGTTTAATGGGCTCTGCTTGAGTATACAGGAGCTGTCAAGATAAAATATGGAACATGCATCATTCTAATTCAATTATGATTCTTCAAAAATAAAAAAAAATAAAATCAATTTGTGTGCGCTTATATGTACTGAACATGGAAATTTGCAAACTTTATCATTAAAAAATTGGAAATTAAAAATATTTGTGATTTGCCGTTACTTGTATTTGTTTTGTGTGAATAATATATAAATCTATATATCTATATACTGTTAAAACTTGTTTATATAAACCCCTTTAATCCAAAATTCCTCTTGTCAAATCTAGGTTATATCTCCAGGCATCAATCCTTACCCATTAATTCCCCCATTATGCATAACTTTGTTTATCCAAATGTTGATGTCTCCAAACATTTAAGATAATTGGGGTTGTACTGTATGCATATGTATATACATGTACTGTATGCATATGTATATACATGTACTGTATGCATATGTATAAAATATATCTGCTCATTCTCACTCATGCTGTTCATATGCAAATACATTACATACATGTATACACACACAAAAGCATTACTAAAATTAATTAAAATTAAATTAAAGGTACTATTCTCCAATTTGAAATAAAATGCTTGACAGCTGAAGCATGGAAGGAAACACTACATTTGTTTCTAACTGTTATTTCATTGGCATTTCTTGTATAGTGTATGATGTAATTACAGTTAACTAAATAGGCAATGCATAGTTATTTAATATTCTATGTATTATATTCATTAGCCTTATAGGTGAAGGCTTGGTATATATTTTTATTTTCAGCTTTCATAAGTGGAGCTAAATGTATGTATGTAGTACTGTGTTTCTGTGTTTTTGTGTACTGTACATATGAACTACTATTTACCTATGTAACACCTACTCTGTATTTTGTTCTAAGACTTTATGTATATTTAACCTTTAATTTAACTAGCAGGTTGTAAGATTTACATAAAAAATAGATGAGCTTTGAACTCACTGAATGTTATTGGTATAGCATGATCAATCATTTCTAAATGTTAATGGTGTTAAAAACAATGAGAGCATATGTCTTATATTTTTAATACTGTATATTTGTAACATTATTTAGCATAAATAAGGGATTTGAATCATGCCTTTTAGTTATGTTGGGTTTTACAGTTTTTTGAACAGCATATTTTAAGTTTTATTATCAATATTATAGGGGGGAAAGGCAAATATAAGTATTTATATAAAGTTTTTTCTACTGTGAATAACATAATTGGTGATTTAGTAACTGGCATCCTGTTGGAATTAAGTAAATCTGTAATATATTTCAGTGTTTGTAATGTTCTTACTTTATTTCCTTCCTTTTCTGCTATCTTTTCATAAAATATAACTTTTATTGGTGTTATCCTAAGTACATCATATACACAATTCCTCAATGAAATAACAAGCAGTACATGAATGACAGTAGTTGGAGGAGGTGGGGGGCGGGGGACACACGTAATTTCAAATAGTAAAAAGCCTGCTGTGGTAACAAAGACTGAATCAGTCGGTCCCTGTGTTGCATAGCTCTTTGATCATATCTTTAAAACTGATAGTAACAAAGAATATTTATTTGTTGCCAAGCTATTGTAGAATTTATTTTTAAACTCAAATCCCAGTTATCAAGAAAATTGCATCCTCTTAATCTCACAGAATGGCATACTGCATCATAGCATATTTGGTTATTTGGGACTATAATATTGTTAC
This sequence comes from Chelydra serpentina, assembly GCA_037349315.1. Classification (NCBI taxonomy): domain Eukaryota; kingdom Metazoa; phylum Chordata; order Testudines; family Chelydridae; genus Chelydra; species Chelydra serpentina. Next base: position 53,371,559 of record JBAIAC010000042.1, read on the forward strand.
CTTGCTTGAAACACATGGTCTCTCCTGATATACAAGAAAAAAACTGAATCCATTTCAATAAATTAATAGGGATGAGAATCCCAATCCATCCTTCTTTTCAGAGGTTCGCATACATTGTAATGAAATGCATTAGGAGTTTTCTTCACTTGAAATCCAAATGAGACCCATTTTGGCTCACACCCTTGACAGTCTCTTTTATAAGCACTGCTGTCTCCTGTTCATGTGTGGGCTTAGTAAAATGCTTCCTTTGTAAGATGCACAGAGACAATATAATGCCACGAAAGACGAAGGTGTCAAAACACAAAGTTAGAGGCAATCTAATCAATGCCTCCTGATTTAGCCTTTGAAGGCTCTCTTCATTAAAACTCTTTAATTGTGAGGCTTATCTTGAGGTAGAGCTGTTACTTCATATTTTTCAGTGTCATTCTTTGGACAGTCATTTGTACCTTTTCAACGTATTTTCAATATTCATTGTTTAGTAAATTGGATGCCTTGTTAGCATGGTGGTGGTATGAATGATTTGCATTAAAATGATTGAAGGTAATAGCATATAAATGCATGTAACATCTCCCCAAAAGTTTGCTTTCTGTGTACACCAGTATAAAATATATATTTTTCATTGCTGGCCTTTTTATTTTTTATGTACGAGGATGTGGTTTATCCTCCTTGTTTATTTTTTTAAAATATAGATTTCAGTTTTATTTTCATATTAGCTGGTTCTCAGCAAACAAATGTGAATCCTACAAAAATGGTGGAAAATAATTTGCTCACAATGGACTATACAGTTCTAAATATATTCTAACCAAAATTCTGAAAAGAGGTCAGATAAGAGAAAGATGGCACATCATCAACTCTTCACAAACAATCATAAAGTTGGTAATGGTTTCTAGAAAGCAACTTCTTGAAAGGAGTTGACACTTGAAAAAACAAAGTGTGTCTGAAAGCACATAATTTGGAAAATGCTTTTAAAAGAAATATTCACTTTCCATTTGAAAACTACTAACATAAAATAGATGAAAACCTATTATAATAATCTTTCTTTTTTACATGAGCTGGGTGACGTATTTTGTTAAAAAATAGTATATATCATATCATTGAGGTACTGTGCATGTATGATATATCTGTAATGTATAATTTACAAGTTACAGTCCCTGTTTATATGCTTATTAAAAAAACAAACACAACAACCCTTAAGAATAATCTTGTTAATGTATTCAACAAAGATATGCGTTTTCAGAATAATCCCATATTTTATAATCTATCATAAAAATAGATGTGTTTAATCTCTCTTAAAATGTTTAGAATGCTAATATTGTTAATGGCCCCATTACAATTATTATCAGTATAAATATTTTTTAAAAAAATAATATGGAAACGCAAAAAGATAAGTACTACAGAATTTATATGCAGTCGCCCTTGAAAATGGAAAAAAATCATGCAACTTTGACCTGGTTTTCAGATGACTAGTGTGGTGAGTACAGCTGCTCTAGCTTTAGTAATTATTTGTGATAGGTTGTTTTTGAGTCCCATATGTATAGGAGCTCCAGGCCCAACTACCTCATTTGCTGGCACACAAACAGATTCTTCCAGGTGCTGAAAATTAAATTTTAATATATTATTTAAATATTAAGAGAATTATAGTTTCAGTCATTTTATTGTTACAGCTGTAATACAAAGTATGAGTATAAACTACAAAGACTGTTGAATAGTCTACCAAATAGAAAATTTACACTGGTTTTAAATACTTCATGGTAATAAATATTCTACATTACTTATATAATATTTCATATACAGCACATTGAAAAATTGTTATACAGATGTTTTATTCGTGCATTTTCTAATCGGACTCAAAATTGTTAAATTTAAGTTCATGCTATTTTTACAATGTAAAAATAAATAAAACAAATAATAGTAATGAAGAGTGAAATTCATTCCTATGCAAAGGCCTAGTATAAAGCCTATGCATTAGTTAGGCCCTGATTCAGCAAAGCAGGTAAGTCCCATTGAAGTCAAGTTAGCTGCTTTGGTTTACTGGGGCCTTCAGAATTTGACTGCAATGGGACATAAGCATGTGTTTACAGTTAAGCAAGTGCTAATGAGCTTTGCTGACTGGGGGCTTTCAGTTCTATTTTAGGGCTTAAGTGGGACTGAAGTGTGCACCGGAGTGAGTTTCATCCTTAAAATATTAAAGTGGGGAGCAGATAGGTTTTTAGAAGACATGATAATATTGAGTCGATTGTGTAGCACATGGAAAATATTTGGAAATTGTAAGAATTTTTTTTTTACCCCCTGTTGACTGTCTGCTTCCTCAGTTGTTGTGTAATCTAACTTACTGGGTCAATATTGGTCAACAATGACCCAGTCCAAAAATGGGGAAGAAAATTTAAAAAAAATGTTTTTTTATGTTTTGAAATATTTGTGAGAAAGTAAGTCTTTAGAAACTGCCATTCCACTATATTTATATTTGTAAGGCTGTTCTTTGTAGATGATATGGAGATGATAACTCTTGAAATTCTCTGGTCTGTATGCTGTGGTTTTTTCATTATCTCCTTGGTATTTGAATTTTCAAAGATTGTTTAGGTGGAATTAATTCAGGTATGGATTTAATTTTTCCATTGATCATATCTTAGAAGACAAAGTCATTCCATCTGTCTTGATTATTACACTGAATATTGAATGGGATTTATTTGATTAGAGACAGTATATTTTATTCTATTGTAGCAGGATGCGTTCACCATGGGTCTAAGTTCAATAGGCTTTGGATCAGGTGTCGTATGATCTTGTGGAAATGGGAAATAAGAAGACAGCAGTTTTGCCATAGTACAAGATCTCATATAAGGCAGCAAAGTCATAAAATCTTCCACATGTTTTAATCTTTTCAAACTCAATTGGCAAATCACAATACTTGTCTCTCTTAATTATAGAGCTGCATTTCAGGATGCAACAGTTCAGAGTTCCTACTATAGTAATGTCTTTTACTATTTTTAGTAGGGATGAACTTTGGCCTGAAAGGTTTAAGATGGAATATATTCAAAACAAACTCCAAACCACCTTAATTATACGGTCACTCAGGAAACCAGAATTGTCAATGAGTATGCATAATATAATTTTCCACTATCTGTATATCTAAACTGAAAATGTATATTGAAATAACATTAACAATCTTACTTTAATTGACCAAAATCTAAGATCAAGTTATCTCACACACACACATACACTCTCTGTCTATAGAATGGTTTATATTTTCTTTCATAATATCCTGAGTATAACTCTATAAATACTTATTCTCCTCAGATCTGTTACATGATTTAAATATTTTATTCAATATTTACTAAATTTTAAAAATACACATTCTTTTTTCTAAAAAAAAAAAGTCAAAATAATATGAATTAAGTGTTCACATGTCCCTTTAGATATACATTGATTTCTACTGATATGGAATCAATTTAAATGGCTTCAGTCTTCTATCCCCTAAAAATATTTAAGAATGATGAACTGTTAGATATTGTTAATTTTGAGCATGATGTAGTTTTTGAGGGCCCTTTAGCTGCTGCTAGGTCTTCCCCTGTTGAGACTCCCAGATTAAGTTCTGGAGAAGTAGGATATTCAAGGATACAGTGTGAAAGGAGGAATATATGATAAAGATTTACAAAAAGAGCCAGCATGTACTTTTCTTGTTCCTGAAATATGACCTCATGTTTAATGTCTGGCTGTGCTGGAAGGAGGACAGGAAGCACTGGAATGTGCTTTTAATTAGGTCACAACTTTAGTCTTAAATATCTGGGGGTACCTGGCAGATAAAATTATACAGTGCAAGTAATTCCATAATCATTTCCATAAACTCAGAGGCTTCATCAGCCTTCCCCCTTTCCCTTTCAGGTCCCAGCCAACCTGCTGCTGGGATCCTGACCTTCTCCCCCTCATATGAGGGTTAAGGGGGGCTATAAAAGTTGAGGGGTTGACTCCCTGCCACACCAGTCGTGGGAGCCCTGAACCCCTTTCTCCACTCCTTTAAAGAGTGCCTCCTTTAAGTCCTTTACCTATCTGCTTTAAGACTGTATCCATTTCCTATGGAACACTTGCACAGGACATAAAGAGGGCTTTGGCCAGCACAACCCAGTGCATAAATAACCCGTGCTCTTCCGATCACCTGTGGGGCAGAGGCAAGTCCCCATGCTTTCCTGGTCCAGCTGAACTGCTTTTTGCCTCTACCAGGAATCCGGTACTCTCCTATGCAGGGGACCTTAAAGGGGCAACTCCCTTTTCCTATCAAGCCGAACAAAGGTCCACACTGTTTAATATGCTATGAGAGTATTTTCAAGCCCTAAACATTTTGATAAATACTTAACTAAAACTATGTTGAATTATAAACAATAATTCTGTCCCTTTATAAAATCATAAAATAGGTTCCTATTAACCCTGTCTCTTCTGTCTTAAGAATTGGAAATGCTATTTCTTTATCATGTCAGCAGTCAAATCTACAGTCTAATTTGCTAATCTGTCACTGGGGCGGACAACTAACCTGTAGAGCAAAGGACTCCATTCTTAAATCTACTCACCAGATGAGCCTGGGATTATGCTTTCATTTGTTTTAATGGAATAAACATTTGGGGTTGAAATTGTGGCTTTATTCAAGTCAATGACAAAATCCCCATTGACTTCAGTGGGTATAACATGATGTTGGATTACCTTGCAGAAACTTATGTCTACAGCATGTTGGTAATTATATTATAAATTATATTGCAAATACTCTCTTTATCTTACATCTCACTGTAATGTGTAAAACACTTTTCTTCTAAGACAAACAAAAGATGGAAGATTGGAACTAATTTTTTCTTCCACTTAGATAATGTTTTATATAGTTACTTTTTTGCCCTTCTAGCATCTTGAGAGTAAGGAATCCATACTTAAGACTTGCACACTTACCAGAGCAGCAGATGTTCTCACCAGTATTTCTTTAGGTTTCTTTTCACTATACCATCAGTCGTTCTGTATGATTATGACTTACCGACTTTAGTAAGACCATGTACACATTATCAAATTCACAGATATACCACATAGATATAAGGGAATCACTATTCTATAACCTCACTTCTCTTGTAATTGACATCAAATCCTGGACGGTCTGAGTTTTAACATTTAACTCAATACTAAGACATGGGGGATTGACCCTTGAAGACTGAACAAGTCTAATTGGAAGTAGCATAAAAGATGATAATATCAATGGGTTTCATTGTAGTATAATTACATGTTGAGGCAGAACCCTGAAACTCTATTACTGTACTTTGACAGGCAGTATCTTAAAAGTTGAAGTCAGAAAGCTAATTTCTAGGGGAAATAATAGCAGCTAGAATAATACAAAATATGTATTTTAATTACTAATCATCATAGTTTAATCATCAGTCCTTTTCTATAGTTAGGCCTTTTTCTTTTCATTATTTCTTTGTATTTCAAATGAGATCTTAAGAATTAAAATTCTGGCATTCTAAGATTGAAGGAGCCTACAAAACTTATGTTCAACATCCATCCTTTTTTCATGCTCAGTAATTAAAAATGGCTATGGGCATTTTTTATCCTCTGAGATTTACCAACTGCTGTAGCTTTCAACATTTGTAGAAGGATTTCTTCACCTGCTTTTGTATGAAATAATCAAATATCAGAGCAGCTTGAAGTATTTTTTTAAAAAGTTTACCTCTAGGCCTCTGGTTTTCAGCACACAAAGAAGGTTGTATCATTAGTCTACTGTTCTATTAATTTTGAAATCCTAAGAACAAAAGTCATTAATAAGTCTTTTGTCATGGAGAAAAAAGAGAAGATTCCTTTTTACTATTTGTATGTCATCATGCCAGGCCTAGAAAATTAGCCTAATTTATTATTTAAAACACTGGTGGGATTCCTAATTGCATTCATCATTAGACATGACACGTTTAGAACCGAGAACCATATCCAGTGAGAATTTTCCAGTTTGAATTTTGAAATAAAAATATTTTTCAAGAGATCCCTAGCTATTGCTTGTTACCATGGTAACAGTCCTATTTGTCTGAGAGCTCTGTCCGCTGCCAATGAGAGAGCGAGCAGCGTCAACTAAACATACGAATACATCAAAGACAAATTCATATGCTCAATCTGATCAGCTCAATTAATGTAAGAACAGAAGCTGAAGGGGGTTAAAAGAGGGCACCCATTCAGGATAGATGAAGCCCCTTTTAGCAGAATATATACGCCGGCCTTTTGGGGGAGGAATTTAGCACACTGTCAAAAACATTATCAGAAAAGGAAAGTACTAGGCCTCCTACACCTAACAGATATGAAGCTGTCAGACAAAGAATAGCACTATTCATTAAATGACACTTATTTTCTCCCACTTTACAAGAATACAGCGAACAAAACAAGCAGGGGAGCAGCTGAGAGAGAGACACTTTTTTCTTTTCCTAGTGATGACAGACATGCAGCAATTATGGTGATAACTAAGGAATACTAAACAAGAAGCCAGGCTCCATTCTGTTTATCACCTTAAATTTTATGTTACTAAATTTGCATGCAACTCTTGTTTTGTTTTATTATTTATGTCTGGGACAAATTAGATCCTTTTGTTTTTAACATGGTGCTTTCAATTTGGTGAAGAGCTCCTCTAAACTACACACATTCTCTCACTTTTCTTGTTAAATGGCCATATCAAGTTGAAGTGCTTTTGAAGTAAGACATTTTCAAAGCACAACAAAACTGCTGTTATCAATGGGGGAAAAAGAACATTAGTGTAATGGCAGGTATTGTGTAATATTTCTACTACATGTAGTTGAAAGGAGGTATAGTGAAAAGTTGTATCAATTGCTACCTCTGCTTTAAGAATATAGTACATAGTGCAGTGGTATGTTTTTTTTAATTGATTTTTTTTCCCCTGTCCTAGAAAGTTGTAGTTGATTGGTAGTAGAAGCTTAGCTTGTGTGCTTTGTAACAGGTGCAAGCAAGATGGAGATCCCACAGGGTTACTGCCTTTTAAGAATTTTATGCCTAAGCCATGATGATCTGATTTAAGGTCCATTATCAATAGTCTGCTACTTATATCTGCATGATCGTGGACTGATTGATACCGACTTTGCAGCCATGTGCTCCATAATGTCCTGTCAGGAAATGCTGACAGTTACAATGAAGGAACAATAAATGTGGGGCAGCGGTAATGTAAAGGTCCAGCCTGGCTGTATGAAAACTGATAGCTGGGATATTGGCTCCTGTGTTACCATATACACCAGTCCCTTTGAGAATTTAGCTGGTGAGTGAATTAAAATGGTCTCCGGATACATAGAAGAGGGAAAAAAATCTTCATTTAAGAAACTTGCAGTCTTTGCCCAAACCCTGCATTAGAAGAACACAGAAAAACAAAACAACACAAAAAATCCCTCTACTCAAAAATCTAGGAATGTCTGACACCACTGAAAAACTGACACTTGACAAAATTGATACACAAAAAGAACACTATATCCATTTTTAGGTAACTGTAATCCATATGATGTACAATTAAAACAAAATATGAGTAAGATATTTATGCTAATTTCAGTTGGTTGACAGGATATATTTTCATTCATGCTTTAATTTGGTATCTGAGCACACTCATAATTTTAATTTGCCATTATATCTTGTGTGTGTGTGTATATCCTAAATTGCTTATTTCTCAATTGATTTTATATATATATATATAATCAATTAAGGAGAAATAAGCAATTTAGGATATATAATTCAATGCAATGACCCTAATCCTGCACCCATTATTCTATTACAATTCCTATTGAGTTGAATTGGGCCTTGATCTTGATTGCTGCTTTTGACCCATTGAGTTCAATAGGAGTTGTGTCTGAGTGAGAAGGACTGGGTCTCGTATGCATGCGATCAAATTATGGAAACAGGCAAAAAATGCATCCTGAATTCATAAAGTCAATTTTACTTAGACTTAAGTCTCTGATTTATAGTTAATTTGAGGTGAAGTAATTCCAGAGAAATAGACAAACAAAAACGTCTACTATGTTAAGGGATTGAAAAAGTCTGATTTTGTATTATTCACACATAATCAAAGAAATTCAGTTTAATGCTGAAATGTCCTTAATCTAACCTATTAGTTATGATTACTATTATTATTATTTAAAATATAAATTACCATAGTTCTCCGAGGCCCCTATCAAGACTGAGGCCTAATTGCATAAAGTGCTATGCAAATATACGAAGAGATGAAAATCTAAGACTTTTTCATACTTTTAGGTAATGCAGTCCACTCTTTGGAGACAAAGTTAATATATGTTGGTAGTTTTAAACTTTATTTTAAGCTGTGCTCGAACAAAATCACATTTTCAAAACAAAAAACTGATGTTTAATATAATAATGTAATCTAATACTGTAGCTCACTGACAAAATTCACCTATCTTTAAAAGATGTGCTCACTGTAACTGAATGTGGTGGGTCTTTGTCCAGCGGGCCAAAAGAAAAAGGGATTTCTACTTCTTTGCGTTGGGTTATGAATGATGGAGGATCGGAAGGGGAAACCTGCCTGAATGGAGCCATAGGAGTTTAGTGCAGCAGGGAGACTCCCCATCTCACCCCTTTCTCCAGATCCCTTTAATTCTTATATGAGGGAAGGCACTGGCGTCCCAGCAGTGGGCTGGGACCAGATTGAGAAGGGGGAGGCAGATAGCAGCCTTCCCGAATAGGTGGAGACAATTAAGGAAAGAATGACAACCTGCATTGCATGATTTATTGCCGAGTATTCCCAGAATGTGGTAAGTGAATAAAGTTGCTGCCCTATTAAACCCCATCCATTGCATCTTGTCTTTCTTCTGGAGCAATGAGAGCATACTGAAAACCTCCCTAATCTGCATATTGACACAATATGCTGAATCATCATTAAAGTATAGTTTGAGATGTTTCCAAAGATTCTCCTTTCAAAACTATCAACACACAATAAACCATAACAGTTCCAGAGGCTATTACATATCAGTATCTAATTAGCCAGTCCTTAGTAAGCATGCACAGATACTTGACAAGATAAATAAGCAATTTAGGATATATAAGTCCAAGGAAAGAGAATTATATCTTGTATTTCAAAGCCTACCGACTGCTCCATAATTTGCAGATCAGTGAAACCACAAGGACAAATCCCTCTAACTTTAGTCATGAAAATGGGTTCATTGTCTTCATTATGAGTGCTTGACTGAGTAAGGCAGATATGATTTGATCCGTATTTGTGGTCACTGGTCTACATTAGGATTACCAGTATGAAACATTTGGACTTTTTAAAACAATAAGTAGTTTTTAAATTATCGAGACATAAAAAACTATAAGCACTCTTCTTTTTCTTCTACTGCTATAGCTTAAAAATGTGGCAACTGACTGTTACTGGATTTATTTTAAAAAATCATTTAAACCTGATATCTTGTACAGTATGCCAAGAATCAAACAGAAGCAAAATTTTAATGTTCACATTAAAGCCTTCTGGAAGTAGGGACGTATAATGAAAACACTGACAGACCCTGAAAAAACTTACACTGACAGGCAGTAGTACCAGTAGGCATCCATAATTAGATATTTTGTGTGTTTGTAGTTAGCTTTAAAAAAAAACTTCCAAATTTATTTTTAAAAAATTCAAAATGAACTACCAAAAGGTAAGTTGTGTACTAATGATGGCAATGAAAGAAGAATTTGCAAGAAATTGTTCTTACTATTTGAATTTATTACGATGGTATTTATTATGGTTTCATTAAAAGAAATTTGATTGACTGAAGTTTCATTCTAAGATATCCAGTTGACTCGTCTTTCTGAAATGGAAAGGTCAGCATAATGAATTTACCTTTTGGAATGATAGACTTTAGATTTTTTGTACTGAGCTACTATTCAGAATAAGAGACTAATGTGGATTATATTACGCGTTACAGTAAGCTATTATATTTTCATAGGTAAAACTCTTTAGTATAAGTGAAATACATGAATATTTTGGCTTCCCTGAATTCTTGAATATTTCCAAGTTCACATAGAGTATTATGTAAATGTGTTATAGTCTAATAGTTATATCCTTCCATAGAGAGCAGTTGCGTAATTTGAAATATTGTGCACAATGTGCAATGTTTGCTGCATTTCTATAAAAACTTCCTCATGTTTAGAAAATAATGAATGTTATGTTTTATTTTAATTGTCTTCTAAAAAAATTCAGATCACCATAATATGCATTTGAACATTTGCAAAGAAACACATTTTTCTCACTTTTTCTGTTTATACAATTCCCTTTTCTTTTACTGTTCAATATAATACTTTCAGGCTGTTAATGCTCCTACCTGAAAATCACAATTAAAAGTGAAAGTTAAATGACATTGTCAGTCCTATCTTTTATACAAGAAATTAAGTTTATACTTGATCTAGTGAAGTGCTCTTAATTTATAGTGGGACAACAAATCAGAAGATATTACATTTAAGATGCAGTGGCATAAACCTATTGCACACTGGAGGTCACCCTTGCTACTTACAAATTTTTTACATTTTTGCAAAAAAATGCAGCCATTGTATATTTTAATATACACGAGGTGGCTTTCTACAATATTTTTAGCAAAAACCCAAGTCCATATTTAGGGCTATGCAAATTCCATATTTAGCTAACCATAATACTGTATGGGGAAAGCCATTTGTAAAAATCTAACTGCAGTCTGATTCTCAAGTGACTGGTACAAATAACATGAAAATTTTAGGTATAAAAATAGAGACTTTGATTGTCTATTGAATTTCTTGTGGAGAGTTTCAACAGCATTGTGTATTTCTCTTTTATGATACATTGCTTTTTTTATGAAGAAATCTTCTAAATTTTATTCTATAGCATATGAAGTATAGAGGTGTTCAGCTGTAGTGATGATTACTAAGGGTATATTGAATATGATACTCTGTGGTGCATATTTAAATGGTTTGCTCAGCAATTTACTCCACTGTCTCTTGATGTTATTCTTATGGTCTAAAACTGTGTAGTAATACTGACTATTATTGGTTTATGGTAAACAACCTGTGAGTTTTGCACTTCATTAACCAGGAGAACTTTGTTCAAGACCAGAGCAGTAAGATCTTGGGGAAAGCTTGTGCGGTATGGTCTTAGGATGAGCTCATCTAAAATCATGAGAGAATTAAAAAATGAAAATACTAGGACAGAGGTTCTCAATCTTTACCTTGGCAGCTCAGGAGAGGGGGAAAAAGAGGAGAAATTGAGACCCAACAATCAATCATTGTTTGTTTGTATTGTGGCAGAGCCTAGGAGCCCCAATTAAAAAGATGGTCTCTTTCCCAAACAGTTTACAATCTAAATAGATCTTACACTCTAAATTAATATACAATAAACCCTCCCAGTTTCTCTGAACCAACACAGGTTAGAGCAGTACCCTATGGACTTCCTAGTTGCAGTAGTTAACCAGGATTCAGCACCCACCATCCAGACTTTCCTCCACCCTCGTCGTGCCACTCCACACTATGCTTTCCACTTGCACCAGAGGCTGTGGCAAAGGAGGCGTAAAAACTGAATACACTGGTCTTACACACTCTGGTGATTCCTTCATGCTAGGAGAATCCTCAGCAGGGGAATTGCAGGTGGTTCTGCTTGTGAGGCAAAATGGTGCAGAGTAGGCCTGGGAATATTCCCCAGATTATTGATTGTGGCCTCATGACATTTTTAAATAATATGCTTGGCCCTCTTTCTGAAAAGGTTGGATGCCAGTGCTCTAGAGTCTAGACCATGATGCCCTGAAACCATAATTACAAATGCATAGCACAAAGCACAATTACAACTTGTGATTAGTAGTACAGATACCATAAGGGTTGCTCCCAGTTTCCTATTATATTCTAATGTGTATTTGCAAAGTACAGTCATATTAATTATTCCATTTGCTAAAGTGTACTTTAAGGGATTCTGTTACATTATTTTTCATAATTTCTAAGGTTTTAAAAATTCATTGATAATTATCCATTGGAAGCTTGAAACTGAATTGTTTTTATATCATATATGTTCCCCTATCAAACACAAACAGTGCTTCATAATTAAAGTTGTGTTGTTCTGAACAGTGCTTACACCATGAGGGTAATGGTTTATGTGATGATAATAATTTAGACCCTGATTGCAAAATGACCCATATGCTCCTATGGAGTTCCACCAAAGTCAATGGATCTGTATGAGCAGACATCTTTACCTGCACAGTCCTCATTGCTGGATGGGGGCCTAATAGAACAATTTGAACCAACTAAGAAAAAACATTACCCCTATCTATCATCCAGCAATAAACTTGGTCATATTCCATTCTACTTTACAATATTCCATATTTGGTACCTCACTAATCCCCAGGCAAATTAAATTTGGCCCACATACTAGAATGTCCAGATCAGCTCTTTCTTCACACAGAAACTAAGCTCAGATGAGAAGTGCTTTATAGTTATACACAATACGCAAAAAACATGAAATTCAACCAGTGTTCACTGAGAGAGAACTTCTTCCCAAGCACACATTTGGTGTTCACTTTCAGCTATGTGCTGTTACAGAATACTTACAGTATGGTTGTGCCAACAAAATAAATTTAGCATCATGTATACGCAGCACTTAGTACAGTGAGACCTGATTCGGGCCTATTGATGCTACTATGATCAAATTATGTTTAATTATAAAAGATGCATTTGCCGCTAACCCTCAACCAAGAAGAACATCAAAGAGAGGCAATATGAAGAGGAGAGTTTGTCACTGTATGAGAATCAGAAATATACTCATGTCCCACCCCCATTACCAAGGCAATTTTTAATCCTCCTGAGACAGGGATGAGCAAGCCAACAGGAGACTGGAAGGTGTCAGACCTGTCAGTTAAAGCAGCCCAAATTTCAGTTTCCCCACCAGAGTCAACCATTGGCTCAGTGAGAACATTCAGATTTCACTTCCATCTTTCAAGGAATTAATGAAAGAGCATTAACCCCAATGAGAATGGATTTTTTTCTTAGCCATTAAGAAATACACAGCAAAGAATAATTTATTTCAGAGATAAAGTTACATTATATTTCCAAAGGTACATGAGAATGTTCAAGTTGTAGTAAACCCAAAATACACATTTAAAAAAAACAATTTTTAATTTTATTTACAACTATGTATCCATCAAGATCACAGTCATACTAAAAAAAAATCCTGTAATACACATAAATCTGCTATGTGAGCTAATTGTATTCAGATCATATAGTCAAACTTTATCCCCTCTCACAGGATAAAAAAGAGATGCATAATTAGTAAAAATAACTTTTAATATTATCTGGATGCATTATCCTCTTAAGGCTCAAAGCTTCAGATATTTTAAGTGGAAGGATAAGAAGTATACCCAGAACATTCAAAAATAAGTAAACCAATTTAGCTGTGTAGTTAGTTGAAAAAGTAGGAAAGCACCATAAAAAGTCTTATAATGTGTACTCCTTACTCATATGACCTGAGGCCTTATTGTCCAATGGGACAATTCAATGGGAGTTGTTTGTGCCCAGAGGGTAGAGGAGCAAGCCTCCATTGTATCAATTCTTGCTTAATGTAACAAAGAAAATAAAAATTTGCAGGATAAAAAGGATGGAATTGTCTCTCTTAGGGTATATGTCATCCTTAAGATGCAAAGCCATCAACAGCATCAAATACATGAGGTTCTGTCAGCCTGAATCCTCCTCTCATACTAAAATACAGGATGCTTGACAAATATTCAAGCCATTTCCAGTGGCAGTTACCAACAATTTAAGAGAGATATTTTCTCAGTGTCAAGGTTCATTCTAACCCAGAAGTATAAATGTTGGCGTATAGATGCTGGCTCTCTGATGCAGACTGGAACAGTAGAAAGTTTACTTTTTATGCTTTGTTGTTGTTTAAGTTAAAAATAAAGGCAAACCCCAGAAAGCAGGTGAGTTTGAACAGTGTGTGTATGTGTGCACGCGCGTGCAAGTGCACACATGCACACTGGATCAATACCAGAATGGGAACACTGTTGTGGATGTTTATCTAAAATTCAACATATTAAGCATAATCAGAGGGCTGTTGGGAGAAGTAATTTACATCAATTAACTAAATGGATTGTAGCAAAAGAGGTAAGGTATTAAATCAATAACTTTACTGAAATTATATATGCACTGGTCATGCTTCATAGTTAAGGTTGAGCTGGGTTTTGAAGGGATTCAACCTCTTTATTATATATGAAGAATATCGTGTATTTCATGTAAAATTTGTATTAAGATTGTGGTAAGGGTATGTATCGGTAACTTCAAGTAGAAAATCCTTACAAGACTGGTATAATTATCCCCCAAAAAAGAATTACAAACCCAGAACATGTAGAATTAAGGTTAAACTAAAAAAAAATAAAAAAATCCAAACATGCTGAAGTAAGGTTGCTCCAAATCAACCTTCACTCTGTCCTGTAGTGACACTAAAGAATAATCATACAATTATGATTAAAGCATTTTAGTGTTTGTGGTCTGATTTACAATGAACTGTTTTTTTTTAAATGTCTCCCTCCCTCCCCAATGACACCACTGCATGGTAGAGTCAAAGTTTTGGGGTGCATTTCCATGCCTTGACATCTTAACTCTGAATTTCTTGAGTTTGTAATAGTTGTTTTAGATAATTACAACATCTCTGTAATGTTTCTTATTCTTACATCACTGGTGTGAACTCTCAACTTTATTTCCAGTGTAATGTAGGTTATTATTTAGAAATAAATACTTAATATATATATGGTTCTCGTACTATGGTCATCACCATATCTGAACACCTTCCAGTAGCCAACTTCACTAACATCTGTCATATGTTGTTTGTTCTCTCGTCTGCTCCCCAGGGGGAGATGTGTGTGCAGTGGAGTATTTTCTTTTGGTGGGGTTTTTGTTTTGTTTTTAAATATACCTATTGCTATGTGTTTAATATTAAAGTTAGGTCAAAGATATGTATCTTGCACTTGGAGTGGAAGGTGGTGAGGTTGGTGATAGTCCTTAGTTCCTGAGGGAGTTCTTTCCACAGTCTTGGACCAGCCCCTGAGAAAGTTCTGTCCCCAGAACACATGAGCTTTACTCTTATTATAGAGAGTAGTGTGTGCCAGAGGAGTGTAGTTGGCCATTATCTTCATCCCAGATTTTTAGGCAGACTTTTAGATATCCTGGTCTCAAGTCATGTACTGCCTTGAAGATAAGACTCAGACCTTGAACTCTATTTGAAATTCTGTAGGAAGCCGGTGTACAGGGTGGAAGAGAGGTTTGATGTGCTCGCAGTAACCTGTGATGAAAGAGTTGCAATGCAGAGTTCTTAATAGTTGGAGTTTCCTAAGTGCTCAAGGCTTCATACCCAGGTAAATTGCTCTGCTGTAGTCTAGCCAAGAGGTGCTGAAGCCGTGGAAAACTGAGGCCAGGTCATCATCTGCCAGGATGGGATGTTGTCTTGTAGCCAGCAAGTGATAGAAAGCATTAGATGCATATGCTGCTATGTGAAAGCTTAATGTCAGAAAATCATCCAAGAGTATTCCTAACCTATGGACTGAACTGACCAATTGTGAGTGTGAGCCTTAAACCTAAGGAGACTGTGCCATAGCTCTGAATGCTTCCAAATGCTTTCCTCCACCCACCACCATCACTTCTGTCTTGCTCATGTTCAGCTTCAGCCAGCTGTTCTTCATATATGTTCTGATCTCATCCAGGAGCTGGAGCAGGTGTAGGCTGGGGCAAGGAGCAGGAACAGGAGTAAGGCTAGAGACAGTGTAGGCAGGGAGAGGACCAAATGCAGCTGGAGGCTAGGAATGCATTGAGTAGCCCCACTGGACTGCTGCTACTGAGCGTAAGTATCAGCCTGCTGACTTCTCAACCTGATTCCTGCCTAGACAGCTTCTATCAGCTGCACTTATTGGATTGCCAGGAGACTGGCTCTGTTGCAGGTCAGATTCACAGGTTTTGGGTCAAGACTCCTTTAGAGTGTCTGAAACTTTTTGATGAGTGAATGTACTGAACTCTGGGAATGCGTGTGCTGTTGGTTGGTGAGTGTAGGTGGAACAGATCCATGCTGTTTGAGAAGCCTTCCTGAAGGATGATAGTTCTTCTTAGCACTTGGTGCTCAGCTCTGAGGCAGGCTATAGGTACGTAGGATTAATTAAGTGGATAACCACCCTGTATAGCTAGTTCGGGTGGGATTTGGCAGCTTCAGAAGTGGCTGATAATAAAATTCTCTTGGTCTCTAATACGGCCTCGGCATACGCTTTGAGAAATTCATGTTAGATCCTTTCTCTATCAGCCTTTGCTTTCCACCAATGGTGCTCGAATTTCCACCACATCTTCTTCTTCTGGCATAGAGTGTCAGAAAACCAAGGAGATGTATGTGGGTAATGGGGAAGAATGGGCCTTTTGAGGGCCAGCATGTTGATAGTTGAGGCTAGTGTAAAATGACAGTGATTCACCAGGTCCTCTACTCCTCATCCTGTGCATGGAGTGCTGTTGTCTATTGGCAGGCCTTGGAATGTGTGGGCAGACGTCTATCAGTTTTTGTGGTTGAATCAAGATTGTTGGTCTTCCTTGTTGCCTGGGAGTGGGAAGATTAGGTCCAGGGGATGACTGGCTGTGTGGATTGGACTAGAAGTCCTAGGGAGGTGAGTGAGGGAATGAGTTTTGGGGCTTTTCCACCTTTAGCCTTGTCAATATGAGTGGTGAAATCTTCCAGGCTGGGGTGTTTCACCACCATCACCTTTCTTGTTGAAAGGTTAATGGCTTAATGGCACATAAGTGCCAATGTGTAAGTCCCTCCCAGTGTCCGAAAAGGTTGTGTTAAGGATTCGTTGCTTATGGCATTTGAGTGAGGAAGATGACCAAGTGTTAACACATCAGCTCCCATTTACCTCAAAAGCAAAAGTTAATTTAAATATTATTCACCGCTTTCTCTGCTGGTAAAGTGATGAAACTCAGTTCAGTAGAATCATAGAATTATAGACCTGGAAGGAACTTTGAGAGGCCTTCTAGTCCAGTCCCCTGAATATAAGGCAGTACTGTTATATAGACCATCCTTGGTGGGTGTTTATCTGACCTGCTCTTAAAAATCTCCAATGATGGAGATTCCAGAACCTCCCTAGGCAGGGCCGGCTCTGGCTTTTTTGCCGCCCCAGGCCCGCCGCCCCGCTTCCCCGGCCGGGGCGCCGGTGGGGAGCGTGGCATGCCCACCCCCCACTCCCTCTGCCAGGGTGCCAGGAAGAGTGGTTTGGGGTTTTTTTAATTAAAAAACAAACAAACAAACAAAAACCCACCTCAGCGCCGCCCCCCTCTAGGTGCTGCCCCAAGCACGTGCTTGGTCGGCTGGTGCCTGGAGCCGGCCCTGTCCCTAGGCAATTCATTCCAGTGCTTACCACCCTGATAGGAAGTTTTTCCTAACATCCAACCTAAATTGCCCTTGCTGCAATTTAAGCCCATTACTCTTGTCCTGTCCTCAGCGCTTAAGAAGAACAATTTTTCTCCCTCTTTCCTATAACAAACTTTTATGTATTTGAAAACTGTTATCATGCCCGCCCCCCACATGCCCCCCGCCGTCCATCTTCTCCAGACTAACAAACTCAGTTTCTTCCATCTTCCTTCATGAGTCAGGTTTTTCTAGACCTTCAATCATTGTTGTTACTTATCTCTGGACTTTCTCCAATTTGTCCACATCTTTCCTGAAATGTGGCACCCTGAACTGGACACAATACTCCAGTTGAGGCCTAATCAGTGTGGAATAGAACAGAAGAATTACTTTTTTTGTCTTCCTTATAACACTTCTGATAATACATCCCAGAATTATGTTTTAGAATCATAGAATCATAGAATATCAGGGTTGGAAGGACCACAGGAGGTCATCAGTCCAACCCCCTGCTCAAAGCAGGACCAATCCCCAACTAAATCATCACAGCCAGGGCTTTGTCAAGCCTGACCTTAAAAACCTCTAAGGAAGGAGATTCCACCATCTCCCTAGGTAACCTATTCCAGTGTTTCACCCTCTCCTAGTGAAAATATTTTTCCTAATATCCAATCTAAACCTCCCCCACTGCAACTTGAGACCATTACTCCTCGTTCTGTCATCTGCTACCACTGAGAACAGTCTAGATCCATCCTCTTTAGAACCCCCTTTGAGGTAGTTGAAAGCAGATATCAAATTCCCCCCCCCCCCCATTCTTTTCTTCTGCAAACTAAATAATCCCAGTTCCCGCAGCCTTTCCTCATAAATCACGTGCTCCAGCCCCCTAATCATTTTTGTCACCCTCTGCTGGACTCTTTCCACATCCTTCTTCTAGTGTGGAGCCCAAAACTGGACACAGTACTCCAGAAGAGGCCTCACGAATGCTGAATAGTGGGGAATGATCACGTCCCTCGATCTGCAGCCCAAAATGCCGCTAGCCTTCTTGGCAACAAGGGCACACTGTTGACTCATATCCAGCTTTTCGTCCACTAGGTCCTTTTCTGCAGAACTGCTGCCTAGCCCCTCTGTCCCTAGTCTGTAACAGTGCATGGGATTCTTCCATCCTAAGTGCAGGACTCTGCACTTGTCCTTGCTGAACCTCATCAGATTTCGTTTGGCTCTGTATGCTAACCCTACCCTCCAGCGTATCTACCACTTCTCCCAGTTTAGTGTCATCTGCAACAGTGTTTTTTTTGCAACAGCATTACACTGTTCACTCATATTTAGCTTGTGATTCACTATGACCCCCAGATCCCTTTCTGTAGTATTCCTTCCTTGGCAGTCATTTCCCTTTTTGTATGTGTGCAACTGATTGTTCCTTCCTAAATGGAGTACTTTGCATTTGTCCTTATTGAATTCCTATTTACTTTAGACCATTTCTCCAGTTTGGCCAGATCATTTTGAATTTTAATCCTATCCTCCAAAGCACTTGCAACCCCTTCCAGCTTGGTATCATCTCCAAACTTTGTAAGTGTACTCTCTATGCCATTTATGTAAATCATTGATGCAGATATTGAACAGAAATGGACCCAGAACTGCTCCCTGTGGGACCCCATTTGATATGCCCTTCCAGCTTGACTGTGAACCACTAATAACTACTCTCTGGGAACAGGTTTCCAGCCAGTTATGCATCTTATAGTAGCTCCAGCTAGGTTGTATTTCGCTAGTTTGTTTATGAGAAGGTGATGCAAAATAGTATCAAAAGTATAAAGCTAAGATATACCACATCTAGCACTTCCTCCCTCTCCTCAAGGTTTGACTTTGGCTCAGCATGTTAAATAAGGTTACCCTTTATCTATATCACAGCAGATACTGATGTAACAGCTCTATGGACTATGCTTCTTTCCTGGCTGGAGGGCAAATGTGATTTTGATTGAAACCTTTAACACAAATGATGATAATGTGTTAGGGAGCACTTAGACTAGACACAATAGATTTGAGACACTTTGAGAGAGGCAAGCAGTATAGCTGCTCTTTTGGTCCATTATTGTTCGAAGCATTAATAGGAATTTATTTAAATATTACAAATACAAATTGACTAGGTAAGACAATCCTAAATTTTTGTCTTTTAATTTATATTCCAGCAAGTAATAAAACCACTTAATTCTTATCTTGCTTACAATAGTTTTATACTTGTGTAACTTCATGGATTCATCAGAGTTCATCCTGATTTACATCAGTGTGAGATCAGTTAGTCTAAGTGTCCCATGGTGTGGCCCCTTTGAACTAAGGGCAGACTATATGGGCTAGGTCTAAAATCCTCTCAGCCCCAAGAGGGAAGGGTTGTTCAGACCCCTAACCCTAAAGGGGAGTTCTCTGGGGAAAGCTGTATAAACTGAACTCCAGAAGAAGGGCAATATTGTGTAAGACTCTGGAGGCAAGTGGTTTATTTTTGAGCCCCACTAGAAGAAACTGGGGAAAGTGTTCCTGCAGGGCCTTGCTCAGCCAGCAGGAGGAGCTACAGGGCAGGCACACACTTCAACAGTCCCCGGGAGTGTAAATTCTTCTTGACCACTCATAAATTGGCACACTCTGCACCATTTCTGTTGCAGTCTCATTCTTTTCTGCTTTGAGAAGTCTTGGAAGTCAGAGTCTTTGCTCATTGCAAATATAGAAGACTCCTCAGGGATCCAAACCAAGAAGGATTTACTACCATATTCCAAGGGAAGGCTTTGTTGGATATAATAGATTGCAGCTCCTCTCAGTCCCAGTGTTCTTAATCATTGTTTAGTGCAAAGCTGCATCTTCTTTTTAAAAGAGCTGGAATATAATCACTGCATATATTGATCTCAGAACCAGTGAATTCTACTTTCACTCAGATAAATTCAAAAGTTTGTTGTGGAACAGTGAAACAACAGATTTTATTCAGGAAAAAATAGATTCAAAGGATTTTACAGATAATTTTTAAAAGATTAAGATTCCATGTAACACAGATGATGAATACTTTGGTTAACCATGTGGTACAAAACTATGAATCCCCAGATATAGTTTGCTCTAAAATTTGCAGAATTCCTAATCCTGGCTTCATATTCATTCATATTTCCACTGTGTTTTACAGCTGCAAATACATCATGTCCAGAAAGGATGTTCTTCTATGTTTACAATGCTACAAATCCACCATGTAGTTTTACAAGAATGATCTTGTTTGCAGTAATTAAGACAAAGAAATAAATAGTGTACAACCTTTTGTGCTGTAGGTCCCAGATTTATTAAATTGCTTACTCCAGTTTGTTTAGTCCTGAATCTATGTTC
The DNA here is from genome assembly GCA_037349315.1 of Chelydra serpentina. Classification (NCBI taxonomy): domain Eukaryota; kingdom Metazoa; phylum Chordata; order Testudines; family Chelydridae; genus Chelydra; species Chelydra serpentina. The sequence goes on from JBAIAC010000042.1 coordinate 53,392,272, forward strand.
ACCCTGTCAGGAGTGGCAGGAACAGCCACCCATTTACCCATCTTTATTTACCTGGGATTGTGATTAAGTAGGAATGTGATTAGTACCTAACTCAAGAACTTGCCTGAGTTGTTAATTCACTGTAACTTGTGGCAAAATACAAAATGTGTACAGTATTTTGGAGGATACATGTGTGGGACGCATGCAGTTTGAGGAAATCATCTTTACTAGATTTTTTACCATGATCAAGTGTTCAAGCAGACTCAACAGAAACCAAAAATCTTAAATAGCTACAGTCTTCGCACGATGCAGGAAATTTGCCATAGAGTTAAATACTGTAAAAGCATCCCACACATATATCCTCCTAAATACTGTACACATTTTGTATTTTGCCACAAGTTATACTGAATTAACAACTCAGCCAGGTTCTTCAGTTAGGTACCAGTCAGATTCCTACTTAATCGATTGCAAGGAAGGTGAAGAAACTCCCTAGGCCTCTGCCAGTTCACCCTACGGGAGAAAAAAAAAACCTTCCTGACCCCTAAACAGATGGTTGACTAGACACACAGCATCTGCAAGGCTGGATTCCCATTGTTTTGCTTGTAAACTTTTCACATTCACATGCAAACAAATGATGGACCCAAACTGTGACATTTGGACCTTGAGCCAGATTATATATGTCTCCAAATTTCAGGGGTATTTAGATTTTGAGTTTAGACCTATCTCTAATGCAAGCTTGGATAGAAATGAGAGTTTAGATATCTTATATATTTTGGACCTGATTTTTTCTCCCATTGAGCTTACTTTGTAAGACTCATTGACTTTAGTGGGCCCAAGATGAGATCCTAAGAAGGAAGATCACAGTTTGCTTTCCCCCAACCCTAGTTTCACAATTTTGTGCAGGTTCTTTTTAGTTCTTATCTTAAACCATGTTTTCCCCTTCCTTTTGCTTCATAATTTCTGTGTGTTCATTCCCTTATTAAAATATTTTTATTTATTATTCAGGTCTATGTTTTCACCAGGGCTTTAATTTTTTTGTTTGCACAGATGTGCATACACATTTAATGCATGTTCAGATCCAGTAACTGTATTCCAATTTATAAGTGGAAATGTGAGGTTTTTCAGCCCCACAAATGGCAAGCTTATTGAAAAACTGAGCCTTTGTTGCTTGTACACCACCTTTCTCTGTATTTTATATCATTTATGTCAAAGGCCATAGGCTAGAAGGGCTTTGGGACCAGACCATGCTTCTCCCCGCCCCCCTCCTCTGCCCCATCCCCACCTTCTGCCAAAAATCTGAACTCTGTTTTCCAGGCTTTAATTATTGAAAGGACCTCTTTTCTTTTTCTTCTTGCCTTCCCTCTAAGAGGATCCCAGCTGCCATATATACCATAATGCTCCAGTCATCCCTGACTTGCATTTACTTCTTTTCCTAGAAGGAGGAAGTCAGATCCAAGATTGTACAAGGTCTGGCGGGCAAAAAATGGAATTTTCAAAAGCATAAGGGAGTTAGATGTCCATATTCCATTGACATTTAATGAGAATTGGGCATGAAACTATGTTGGGTTCCTATGAAAATCCCCATGGGAGCATCTCTTTGACAGTTGCATACAGGGAACATAGAACGTTTCAAATAGTCATTCAAATAAATGTATACTTATTGAAATGTATGCAGATTTATATCATCTGAAAACTCAACTCTTTGGGGGTTTATGCATCAACAAGCAATACAATACTCAGTGCATTCATTTTCTCTACAATGTTTGACTTTTTTTTATCACTTTGTTCAGTGGTAGAGAAATGGCCTTTCGTGAAACCTAGTAGTATGTAATATTTTTCTCAGATGCCACAACGCTATACTATAAATGATGTAGAATTTTTGGCAATTCTGTTTGTAGTCCTGAGAAGTTGCAATTATGATGCCCAAGAAAGAGTTTTAGGGTTTAACTTCATAAGTGCTCATGGAATATTACCTTCTCACTTGGATGCTACAGCCAGATATTTCTATTTGGAGGAACATAATCAGTCTCCTCCTAGTGGTAACAAGTGCTAAATAGTATGGGACATATTGTTTGCTTGAGTGAGCTTAGGGAACTTCACACCTCTAGATAATCATCTCAGGGGAATATTTAGCCTTAGTAATATACAAATTATGGATTTTTGCAGTCATTTTGCTTTTAAATAGCTAATAAACAATAGAAGAATGTTGTAAGATGTAAAATTTTGCTTTTATGGTTACTATGATATTAGAATCTTTTGATGTCTATATAGACTTATCATCCACATTTACCTTTTTAGTATCCTGTATCTGTATACAGCAATGCTTTCTATGGAAGTAACCGGATAACCATCAAAACAAAGCTAATGTTGTTTGTAATCTAATGTTGAATACAAATTTTACAGGAGAACTTTTTTAAAAATTATCACATTTAAAAAAATCTCTTGGATGTTCTACATTTTGTTGTGTAATTGTTTATCAGAGCGATCCTGTCACAGGACAAGTATGATTTCAGTTTTTTATACTTAGTTGATTTCAAGACTGTTTACTGTTGTAGGGAGGATTGTGACATCAGAAGTGGTTTGCCTGATCATTATACTGTTGACCAGTTCATTTTATATATTGGAATCCTATTGGATAAAAGGCTATAAAAAAGGCTTGTTGTGATGTTTCATATTTTTTTATATTTTAAAAATTCCACTTGTCATTGCCCTATACATTCTAGGAGGTATGAAATAAAGCTTTGTGACTATAGGCATGAAATATGGCTCACTTTTTACCAGCTAGCAGTGAGATTTTTATTATACCTACTAAACACAAGTATAAATACAGTGAGTGTGTACAAGAGACAGAATGATTTCTGCACAGGTAACTATAAGTTATAAGGCGTTACACACAGATCAAGAGTTTCTAGGTTACATCATGGTAACCACAAGATCAAAGCTATAGTGGTTTATTTTTGTCATTGGAACATTCAGATATGCATATAGCTTTACTGACAATTTTCCTGTGATTATGTTTTAGAGAGCTGACGCATCTCATCAGAGTTTTATCCAGAAAATATTTTTAAAAGAAAATCATATGCAAAATAATGTTTTTATTATTTTAAGTGATATATATTTAAGTATATTAAGTGTATATTTTTGTAAGATTTTATTCAATTATGTTTTACCTATTTTTTTAGTCTTAGTTTGTGTTCAAGAGTTACAAACATCTCATTGCTGGGTGTGGGTTTTCAACATTGGAGGTGACTCATTCATTCATAACCCAATTTGCTTTCATTCATTTTCATACTGTAATTATATAATCTATACAATGTTCTGTTGTCTATCAATCTGGTTATATGTACAGTACATCCAATTCTCTTCTCATTTGAATGAGTGATATTCATTCAGTTCACATTTTTCTGTAGATAGCATCAAAATGTGAGGCTCAAACAGTTGCCTTTTAGTGAATACAAGTTTTAAGAATCCTAAGGCATTTTAATCAAAAGGAATTTGGTATGCAGACAAATTAAGGAATGGGAGGAAGAGGGGAAAGGCAATGACTCGTTGATTTACCTCTTCTACTACAAGTCCATCACTAAACGGCAATCAGTTTTTCACAGAGAAGCATCAAAAGGGGACAGGACAGAGCAGTGTAATTTTATTCGTCTTCCATTTCATTTGCCATTTCATCAAACCCCTCTTTAGTGACAGTCAACCCTACCTCTTGTTTCTTCTCCCTTCTTTCATTTAACTATGTACTCTCTCTTCCCATTCCACACACATTCCCTTCCCACACTGTGTCCAACCCATCTTCACCTTTGTGTTGGTTAGTGCTCTTCAGCATCCCATTCTCCCCATCTCTTTCAAAGGCAGATCAGTCCTAAGGCTGCTTTTAATTTTATACCCTTAAAATGGCTTGAAGGGTGCACTTAGAGTTTAAGGCACTCAAGCACTTTAAGACAGATCAGTGCTTAATGCAGCTTTAAGAGCTGAGAGGCCCTTAGCACTAAGGCCTTAAGAGCTGAGCTTCCTAAAGGTTGCTTAAGTAAGGCCTGATTTTTCAACAGCGTTTCAAGTGAAGTTTAACAGGAGTTGTGGATGCTCAGTATCTCTGAAAAACAACTCCTTAATTGCTTACAACACAAAACTTTCTTTGGTGTTTCAAAACCAAAGAGTTTCAGTAAGTATCCAGCATTCTAAAATTCTAAATAATTTTAGGACATTCCAAACAACAATAACAAAAATAGACATTGTTCTGACATCTACGCAAGCACATTCCATATTTAAATGATGACACAGTAACTTGAAAAATACCAAGCCAGTTTGCTCCAAACTTATATTGTTTGGGGTTTTTTTTTTTCCTTCTTCACTGAGGATCTTTAAAGAAGCCAAGTTTGACGTTTCTAGCTTCAGTTATTTTTTAGTTATGTTAAGTGCCTTTGACTCTTACTTCAGGTCTTCCCATACAGACACACTCTCCCAGCAGTAACCACATTTGTGAAAAGCACTTATGGAGGTATTGACCACTGAAACCCATGGATGATGAGGAGGAGATGGGGCAAGAAAGTCAGGAGGAGCCATTCTTGTGGGCTTAACAGAGAGGGCTATTGGGGAGAGAGGAACTACTCCTGAGGCATTAGAGAAGAGATGAGTAGACAAGGGGAGCCTGGAACTGCTCCTGTGGCATGGTGGGGAAGTTTGGATGGTCCTTTTGAAGACAGAAAGAGCGGTTGCTGTGGGTGGTGTAGGGTGTGTGAGAAGATCCACAACAAAAGTCCATAAAAGGAAGATTATTAAGCAGTCAGCACTATATGAAAATTAGGCACTAAGATGATATCCTGCACCGTGGCCAGAGGTGGTGCTGTTATATGACAGTTCAGCACAGCAGTGCTCTAAGGAAGATGAAGTTGGCAGGCAAAGCTTGCTGTGGGCACGTGGTGGAGTGCACCAAGTCACCCACATTCACTTGCAAGGCTGGGGCCTGGGTGAGTGGCCTGGATGTCTCAACCCAGGTAAGCAAACAAATGGAATATTCATTTGAGGGAATTATAGTATGTGTGGATAGAGGTGAAGAAGCTTCTGCAAAACAATGCAGTCTTTCAGCTCATTTATCAAAACAGTAGCAATTTTCATTTCAAGGCTTCAAAATAATAATAAATGATATTGAATAAGGACAATTAATATATATTGGGAGCATTTGATTAACTAAAATCTTACATAATATCATTGTAATCTAGTTAGCTCTTGTCAACATTTGTTAAATTTGTGATGATTGCTTCTTTTTTGTGAATAGACATAAAAGATTTATGGTGGCTGGGACATAATTATTTTGGCCAGCAAATTCTACTCTTTGGATGGGGTGTCTCTTACATGCAGTAAGAATTTAATAACTTGCAATAGCCCTGAGAATCAGTGAAAGTGATAAAGTTAAAAAATGATTTTCAGTTACATAAAGAGTGAAGTAAATTCCCCTTTTCACTGGTAAGTATATTTTAATGTGCTATGTTAACTACTTCTGATGACACTTAGTCTTGAATATCCAGAGTCTTGCCTCTTTTCAGTTATTCAGCTGCTGGCTAATAGAGTCCTTACTATGAAAAATAAGTACCTGTAGAATAGTAGTTTTGGGGTAACTTAAACTTCACTGAAGTCTTATTATAGTTCCATTTTCTTTTTAAAAAATTCAAATCAATGCTACAGTTCATTGTACATTGAAATATACCTTTTCATTAATTAAAAAACAAACTGGGTTGCTTGTATTCTCCTTCATGTAATATTAAAAGTTACATTTTTCATATTCCATATCAATTTAAATACAGTACTTTTTGTAAGGCGTATATACACTCAATTTAGTTATTTATTTACATTGTATTATGTAGTATTTGACTAAACTATTAACTCTTATACATTGTTAAACAGTTGCCAACAGTAGACAGCCCATATAATTTTCTTTGTTTAAAAATACCCAGATCTGTTGTTGAGTGAGACAATTTATTCAGACAATCTTATAAATATCATATTTAAAAAAGAACAATCTAAGGCAAAGACAAAAAATGTCTTTATCCATAAGCAACCAGATAAGAAATAGATTTATATTCAGTCAAATCTTTTTAGTCAATGAAACAGCACTTTCATGCATACTGCACTCAAGTGATAATTAATATAGTCTAATTCAGGACATGATGCCTGAATTGATGTACTGTCATCAATACCCCGTGTTAAAATCAAACCTTGACAGGGATTTAACACCGTGGAACAGGTCATCATATGATAATATTCTTTTTGCCTCTCAGTATTTGTCTTCAACCAAGCAAAGTATTACAAGATGGGGTGAAAAAAAAAAGGAAATAATTACAAATGAAGAGTGACGCGGGCTGTGAATAGAACATATGTTAGGCTAGGCAGAGGCATCAGTGAATTATATCATTTCATGATGAAGCAGCACTGGGGCTGAACAGACCTATTTTAAACCTTGATGTATTTTATCTCTACTGTATTTGGACTGTCATCTTTGGAGAAAGACTTGGCGTAATTGAGAGTCAACTCCAATCTGCATGACTCGAGTATGAAGTGTAGGCCAGATGAACAGTGTTATGGGGGGAAAGCGAAGCATCTAATAAGGTATAAATGAGTAATAACCTTTTATATCTTACACTTTCAAAGGGTTTTGTAAAATATAATTTTCAAAGTTATAAATTTCAAGATGCCATTAATAAAATAAGCAAAGTGACTTAATTTTACTTAGTTATTTTTTAAAAAAATCTACAGAGCTAGTTTTGTATGCATTTTTGCATGAACATGCATCCACATATTGATATGGAATTCTAAAATTATTATAACAAAACAGAATTTTCTTTAAAAAGTATTGAGTTGATTAATCTTATGATGAGTGCTTTGATACCATTTTTTCATGTATATTTATTCATTTAATTGTAGAGTTTATCTTCATAGGTTGGAATTATAATAATTGTGCAGACACTTGAAAGTTTAATTTACCTCCTTTGGAGTGTTTGTAAATTAATTTCTTCTGATTAATGTTGCTGGATTTTTTTTCTATAGAACCTACATACAGTGAAACAAAATTGAAAAGTTTTGTTTGTTTATTTTGTTGCAATTATTGGATTCTAAGAGCCTAAGCCTGCAAATATTCTCATGTATAAGTGTTTGCAGGATCAGGCCATAAATTTTCATATTTTATTCTAAGTTGGTATAAACATATACTTGTAAGGAAGTTAAACTTCATTCATTCCATGTCGAAGTTTTGGTTATAGAGTAATATGTTTGGCACATAAACAATGTAGGGTAGTTAAATTTCTCCTCATAAAATGTATTAATTAAAGCCTTTAGTAGCGCTGATAAGAGTTCCACCAAGTGCTTTGCTAGGTGCATTAGAACTTGGGGATGTTGCAGACCGTTTGGTGTACACAGTGTCAAAATGAGGATTGACACATGCATGGAATTATGCTGCTGGCTGCAACTTTTATTAAACTTTAACACAGGGGAGGGAAGCTACCTGCCTATCACCCACACTTTCCTGTACTAGACATGTAATTGGATTTAGCAGGGGTTACAGGGCTGGAACGGATCTGAAAGAGGCTCCACGTGGCCCCCACACTGGGAGCTAGGGAATGCTGGCCAATCAGCACCCCTCTCCCCCAGCTGGCCAATGAGTACCAGAGACTCTGAGGAGATGAAACTACTTGTTGTCCCTTGGTGAGGGTCTCCCTCCCTTACTGCTGGTACTCTCCCACTTTCACCACTGGCCCCATTAATTCCCCCACCTGTTGATGCACGTGAGTGATATTTTGAATGCTTCCCAAATTCTGGGAAGCCACACTGGAAAAGTGTGTAGCTGCAGTGGTTCTCTGACATGGTGATAAGAGAGTGTGAGAAAATTGGGGGCATATTGATCCAAGGATATAGTCTTCAAGTAATCCTCTCTTTCCGTAGAGATTAAAGGGATGTTTATTCTGAGAATTTCCAAAGAGAGTGTCTCCTGGGTGAACTGAATTTTTCTGAGAGGCTATTTGTAAGACTTCTTATAGAAATACGTTTAGATAAGGTCAAGTGGTCATTTTCATACTATATACTACTTTAGAATTGTTTTTCTTGTGCATACAAAATATTTCTTTCTGTTTTATTGTGTGTGCATAGGAGTTTAACTCTCATTTTATAATGCTTTGTGATTCTTGTACAGATGTAGCCCATAGTGTTTACGTTAGATTTAAGAACAGATTTGATTAACATTTTCCCTCTTTTGTTAAGGAACAGTTATTCAGTAGAGAGGGAAGAAATTAAATGTGACTGCCTATGAAACATATTACTGTAACATGATAGGCTCTGATTCTGCAACCAGATTCACATGGACATCCATGTAGTCTGGTGGATCTCCACTGAACTCTAATGAGCACAAGGGCCTGCCTGGGCAGATCCAACTTCAGAATCGGGGCAGAGTGATCAGAAAGGCAACTCTTAACTCTTAGAACAAATACAAATAAAATGGGTTATGTGCATAATTCATATTACATTTTCCTCTATATGGAAAACATCAAAAAAATTTGTGTTACAGTTGGATTTGGGGTCTGCAGATGCTAGATCTGTGCCAGTGGCAGTTTTAAATTTGAAAAATAAATGATAGCGTTAATAAAATGAAGGAAATACATGTATTAAAATATGGTACCTATCAAGCTACTACATTCCAAAGTGACCGGGTAATCATATTGTCCTCTCCTCATCTGTCCCTTACCTTTACATTGTGTTGCAGTATTCTCCTTATTATCTTACGTTATGAGTTCTGGACAAAGAATCCATCTTTCTGGTTTTGGTACAGCTATATTAACTGTAAATAGTAATATTATGATAATTAATTGCACATTATTTTCTTCAAAACAAAATTGTACATGGACCCTCTTATTACTTTTTATTAGCTCATTTTTCATAGCTCATAAGTATCCAAGAAGGAAAGACTATTTATGTCTTAAAAGGCTTGCACCGTCCATATCTTAGAATAGGGCTACCTTTATTATCTAACAAAGAGTATGGTGCATTTCGGCTTTATCTTGTTAAAATGATTCTCCTGTTTAAATACATTAGAAGCCTGACATTTTTTTCACAAATCCATTCTCCTAAGCAAAGTGAGAATATGCTTGGGGAAGAGGGATAGTATGGAACACCTGATACCCAATAATGTAAATGTTATGGATGCATCTATCCCATTGGACTCAATGAGAGTTTTGTGTGCAGGATCTGCCCTCAACAGGCATGCAGGAATGAATTCAGGATCAGGTACTAAATAAGCATTTTATCTTTGGTGGGCAAATAAAAATGATATTTCTGCCTAGGGATAGCAATTAGCCTCTGTGGCTGCAGAACTGAAGGGCCTTGAAAAGCTTCCATGTGCCGCTAGTCAAGGACAATAAATTCTCATGGGCTGTCTAAGGAGTCAGAGGTATATAAAAAGAACAACAAAAGTACCAGCATTTTAAAACAAATTTCTGAATCAACTTTGCTCTAAAATGTGACATAAACAAAGTGATCTTGGGGTTGTATGGTATGGATTTCAAAGCACTCATTTAGAAATAATCCAAATAATTCACTCATGTCTTTGCACTTGTGAGTAATTTTGCAGTTCCAGACTTATGCTAATAAAATCTTTATATATAAATATTACCAATGTTTATTTCATTACAATCATACATCCTTGACAAAATGTTCATTATTTTTAAATGTCTGCTTAACAGGGCTAAGCTTAGATTTTGTAGAGTCCTGTGTGAAGTAAGGCATGCTACACCCTGTCCAGCTCCCTTCACACCTTTAACAGGGCCTGTTGTCCTGTGTCTTATGAATTCTGTGTGTATATATGTTTGGAGCCCTTTGATGAACAGCCCCCTAGGTGATTCTATGCCTATCATAGTCCCCTGCATATCATAGGTCACCATTTCTGCCCTACAAAGTTTTTCCATTGCATTTTCTAAGTTATAGTTGAACACGTTTTTTGGTGAAAATTGGTTTGTAGAATAATTGTTGGTCTGTGCTGAGTTGCTATGAACTGAAGATAAAACAAATGTTTAAAACAGTAATACTACATTAGTTTTCACTTCTGTTTTTCTTGGCTTTTCGTGGATCTATTTGTATGAAGCAGTACTGGGGTCCAAAGAGTTGGTGATTCATGCAGTCAGAATGAGAAATACACATGGCTTGATCTATTGTGAGCTTTATGAATCATTCTGTGTATGGTATGTTCTAACCAATTCCAATTTTGGTTCAAACAGATGTATTTAGTATTGAAAATCTATTGGAAAAAATGCAGACCTAGTTTGTAGTTCGAAGCTGAAAGTTGTTTTTTGTCTCTATCTGCACATCAGTCTGTGATGCTCTTCATGAGTTTCACACTGAAAAGTGGCACTAGTTTGACAGTCAGTGGCAAGGAGATTAGTAGTGGTGCTATTGCCCGTCACAGCTCATTGATTTAGAACATAATGCAGAAATTCAAATCCTAAAGCCCTTACCTATATCAAAAAATGTGGCCAAAATATTTGGAAAAAAGAACATTTAATCAGAGTTAAATCTATGTGTGTTGTGTTTGTTGAGGCTAGGTAGATTGCCTGTAACTGATCTCTCTCTCTCTCTCTCTCCTATTTCTCTTGTTCTTTAAACATACAAAATATAAATGACTTGTAACCCTGAGTTGTGTACGTTAAACCACATGTTCCTTTCACTCATTTATCCTGTCTCCCTCCATCCCTCCAATTGCTAATTGCACCCTTTTGTTGCATTTAGTTTTAAATTAGATTGCAAATTCTTCAAAGGTGGGACTGTCTTGTTATATGTTTGTATAATGCCTAGCAATAAGCCATCCTATGGACTCCTGGATGTACCATAATACCAATAATAAATTATAATAATATTGAAATAAAACATGATGAGGGATATGAGCTTATATATATATATTTTAGATCCTTCATCTAAATAAGAGTGACTACTCACTTTTAACCAGTTCCCAAACATAAATTTTAGTAATTCCAAGGAATAGGGTGAAAATTGGTAAAATATATAACCAAGATTTTAATGTAACTCCTTCTGTAGTGAGGTTATTTCTTATGTGGTAATACTTCACATGTGCTTTGAAATATTTTATAAAAACCTTGCTTTCAATATATATCTTACTATGTCACAAAAAAATTTAGTGGGGAAGTTGTAAAGAGATATTTAGTTTTTTTGTTGTTTTATTTTAAAGCTTTAGTTACTAACATGATACTTTGTATGTATCACAGTTCTTTTGCAGTTTTTTAAGGACTGCAGTATTTTTCAAATCATAAGAGAGTTCTAGTAGCTAGAAGCAAAGGAGTCCACTCTATGAATAAAAATAATAATGTGGTAGAGCTAGAAATAATGTTAAGCCATAGCCCCAAAAGAAACAAGTTTGTTACTAAGTTCATTAATAAAACAATGCTGTGTTTTAAAATAACCTTAGACAGGTCTTTATTGCTGAAAAAGTACCAGCAGAATATAAGGAATAACTATCAAGGAAGGACACCAACTGACAGTGAATAAGCCCCTGTAACCCTAATGTTCATTCTCCAATGCTGGCATCAGACAAATGAAAAACAGGGTCCTGATTCAGTAAAGCACTTAAGCATGTGCTTAATTTTAACTTTGAAAATGGGGCTTAAGGACATGCTTAAGTGCTATTTAAATAGGGATACTTTCCTGAATCAGGACACAAAAGAGTAAATCACTACAGTCATAATACCCAGAATCTTGTCCTCGGTAATCTCCTTAGATACATTAAACTTTAAACCCTGAAAATTACATTGTTGTAGATTGCTAGTGGAAGGTGGTCAATAGAACTTGGAATGTAATAGCCAAAATCTCACTGCAGTTGCACCACGTGGATCTCAATAAAACAAAGATTTGTGTTTGGGCTCAGCTCCAAGCATTATTCATGCTTAGATAAGGATCCACCGGTGTTCTGACATCTCAAAAATATATTTGTGGTCTTTGTGTCTGAGATCCTCAAAAAATGTGATTTGATGCAAAAGGAGTATAATTTATGTTCTTTTAAAATAGAGAGTTTCAGATGCTCTTGTTGAAAAAGTATATTTTATTTTATTATTTTAAATCCATTCCTAAAACAGCATAACTATTACACATTAGCGTTCACAGAAGCAAAAGGAAGCAGTATGGATTCATGAGTTCTTGCCTTCATAACTCCCCACCCCAACTCATCCTATGGACCATAAACTTTTCTATACCTGCAGCACCTATAAAATTTGTATTTTCAGTATAGGTGTCAAACCATCACCCACCACACTTAACTCACAGACAAAACCACAAGCCATTTGTAGTTCATCAACTCCAACTCACCGTTAGCCAGACACACCAACATCTTGCCTCTTAAACCCAATACGGTGACTGAAGATGAGTGACTGAATCCCCCTCTTCACATCTTAACTTCCCTGTATGGTAAAGAGACCAAAACATATTACATCTTATTCTCTATATACAATCCAGAAACAAAACTATTCCACATGCACCGTTCCACTATTAGACAGAAAACCCAATTTATCCCTGTCATCCTCTGTATGCAGAATGAAAATCTTACTATTCCCTCCCTATTCAGCTTCACAGTGTGAGTCAGAGACCTCCATCTTCCAGAAGTGGACCACAGGCCCACTTTTATTCAATATTATGCATGTAGGCTACAAATATGAAAGTCATCAAATTAGGGCAGTACCTAACTTATTTAACCTAGAGAAGAAAAGAGAGCCAGTGTGTCTTTAAAATGTTTTAATTTGTAGTCAGGGATTTCAAAAATCGTGTTATATAAGTTGATTGCTCTTGGATGGATTGTAAGTGGGTATATGGGTTACTACTTCCTTAAGTTTAGTTAGAGGCTACTTTTTGGTTTGGTTTTAAGATATTCCCTATGATTTCCTTTTTTTCTTCACTATAATTATGTCTTTACTTACCTCCTAGAACAGGGGTTCCTAAACTGTGGTACGCGTGCCCACAGGGGTATGTGAGACATTTTTGGGAAGTACATGGGAGAAATTGTGTAATGATGGATTTTATGTATTCATTACTTTTTTTCTTGCAATTTCATAATAGGCTACCAGATGAAGCTTTAAAACTCTGGGAATTTGTTATGTAAAATATGGTAGTTAATTTACTTCAAGATGTACCAATGAGAACACAGATACACATAGGGTTGCCAACTTTCTAATTGCACAAAACCGAACACCTCTGCCCCACCCCTTCCCTGAGGCCTCGCCCCTGGCCTGCTCTTTCTCTGAGGCACTGCCCCCACTCACTCATCCCCCCTCCATCCATCACTCGCTCTCCTCCACCCTCACTCACTTTAACTAGGCTAGGGCAGTGGGTTGGAGTGCAGGAGGAGGTGAGGGCTCCAGATGGGAGTGTGGGGTCTGGGATGTGGCCTGAAATGAGCGGTTCAGGATGCGGGAGGGGGCTCTGGGCTGGGGAAGAGGGTTGGGGTGCAGGAGGGGATGAGGATTCCATCTGGGGGTGCAGGCTCTGGGGTGGGAATGAGGATGAGGGGTTTTGGGTGTAGGAGGGGGCTCTGGGCTCGGGCCAAGAGGTTGGAGTGCGGGAGCAGGCTAAGTGGGTTGGAGTGTGGGGGTGCCTCCGGCTGGGGGTGTGGGCTCTGGAGTGGGCTGGGGCTGAGGGGTTTGGGGTGCAGGAGGGGTCTCCGGGCTCGGGCAGGGGGTTGGAGTGTGGGAGGGGGTACAGGGTACAGGCTCCGGGAGGGGGCTCAGAGCTAGGGCAGGAGTTTGGGGTGCAGGAGAGGGTTCTCACCTGGGGAAGGGAGTTAAGATGTGAGTGGGGGTTCTGACCTGGGGCAGGGAATTCAGAGTGCGGGCTTTGTCTGGGTGGCACTTATCTGAGGCGGCTCCCGGTCGGCGGTGCAGCGGGGCTAAGGCAGGTTCTCTGCCTGCCCTGGCTTCACGCACCTCCCGGAAGTGAGCAGCATATCCTTGTGGCCCCTAGGTGGAGGCATGGCCAACTGGCTCTGCATGGTGTGCGCTGCCCGCACCCACAGGCGCCGCCCTTGCAGCTCCCATTGGCCACAGTTCCTGGCCAATGAGAGCTACATAGCCAGCACTCGGGGCGGGGCAGTGCTCAGAGTTTCCCTGGCCGCCCCTATGCCTAGGGGCCGCAGAGACATGGTGGCCGCTTCTGGGAGCTGTGCAGAGCCAGGGAAGGCAGGGAGTGTGTCTTAGCCCTGCTGTGCTGCTGAACGGATTTTTAACAGCTCAGTCAGTGGTGCTGACCAGAGACACCAGTGTCCCTTTTCGACCGGGTGTTCCAGTTGAAAACCGGATGCCTGGCAACTCTAGATACACATAGATGCTGCTGAGCCCTCACCTCCAATCTCTGTACAGCATGGGTTCGATTGCCTAGCAACTCTCCAGTCTAACTGAACTCAGAATCCCTTAGGGAATTGTTTTCGGTTGCATACGTCAGTATATCTGTAACAGTGATATATGGACAGATGGCTAAAGACAGGTAGTGTTAAGAGGAACACACAAAGTATCAGTGACGAGAAGGGTAGAGGTACGCAGGCAACTGATAGATCTGGAAGGGGGTACGCAGTAAGAAAAGTTTGGGAACCTCTGCCTTAGAAATCATGTCCACAAAATTTTAAGTATAAAGTGAACTTCTTACTCTGCTATACACAGGTCACTGGTAGCTAGTTACTGTATGTCCCCTTTTGATTGTCATCTTAGAGAATGAGTTCGTGTAAAACAAGAAAACACCACAACAAAAAAGCAGTACAGCAATGGGTCCATATTCAGCTCTTCTTTGAAGACCGCAATATTGTCACAAATGAGCAAGCATTAATTAATGACTAAACAAAATTGGCCAAATAAAAAATGTTGTTATGCAAATTAAATCTTCCCTTATCAGCTTTAACTTATAAGATTGGAATACACAGTGCGTGTTAGATAACTTATTCAGACAATATATGGCCGGTTAGTGCCGTATATTGTCACAAAGATGAACAGTTTCACCAATCCATTAGAAAGGTACAATCTTTCCTTCAAGAGATGCCTTCTTATATCTTTTTTTCCCCTTGCACAGTCATATTTATCATAAAGAAAATCCTTCTTTTCATTTATGTTTGAGTTCTCCTGTATGACTTTTCTTTATCCCAAGGTAGTAATGGACTAGAAGAACTTGCTCCTCGCTTGTTTTTTCTTTAACAGGCAGATTTCAGTACCATAGAGCAGCTGGTAGTATTTAGTGACCGTCTGCACCAGTACTCTGATTTTTTAGCATTAAAATTAATTTTCCTCATCTTGGCATGTAAAGAACCCGAGTGTGCCGCTTACCTCATTACCTGAAATTTTACGGTGGCACCAACAGCAGGGAATATGGTGCAACAGCTTTTTGGACATCAAAACTAGAAGCATTGGAAGTACTAGCATGAATAGATTTTGCTAAGGCAGCTCTTGCACTTTTTAATATGAAATCAACTAGTTCCTGTTTTCTACATCCTGATGGCTGCTCCTATGGTGTTCAATATCATGTAGAGTGTTCAGTAAATGTTCTGGCTTGCTGTTTCTTACAAAAGCAAAGGAGAGAGAAGCCCTCAGGACATATCTGAAATCCACATCAGGTTACACCATTACTTAGCAATCTTGCTGGCAGTCTCAGCAGGGAGTTTAGGGACTGAATGGACCTGGAGACTTAAATGATCTCTTACCCATAGGCATAGTCCCATAAAACTAATATTAAGGCACATTGCTGGGACAGTGTGGAGAAGTTTACACTGCTGCTGCCTATATTGTGCTTGTTGTGTGGATAAACCTTTAGTCTTTAGGACTGTCAGTACAGAACCTTTCTTGAGTACAAAATTCACACACCCAGGGAAGTCACGCAAAAAGTATACATTTAGCCAAATCCTTTCAAGACATTCAGAAATAAATCTCAGGTTTGTTTTATTGAAGTACACACCCTACCACAGTGAGAAGTCATTTGCAAATAAGGATACTGAGGCCAGATCCCGGATTGCATCTGAGTTCTTCTTGGCGCATCTGAAGAAAGAGTGGGAGGGCAAAGCTATCTTTAAGAAACCTTTACATCTCCTTGATTTTCAGTCTGGCTGGCTGCTGGTCCAGTCCTGAGTATAAGATACAACAGCTTCAGGGATTCTATTCTATTCTATTTATTCTATATATGTTTTTATACAGTTATTGTAGTTGCTGAGCACCTTCCAATAGAGCTTTAAGCAATGTGACTACACAACTGTCCCATGTTGTTTGTTCTCTCATCCTCTCCCCAGAGGGAGAAGTGTGCAGTGGAGTATCTTGTTTTGGTAGGAGTTAGGTATATTTATAAAAAATAAAACAGTTTATATGTGTTTATATTAGAGAAGGCAATGTCAAAAAAATGTGTCTTGCACTTTGAGCAGAAAGTGGTGAGGTTTGTGATGATCCTTAGTTTCTGGGAAAGTTCATTACTCAGTCTCGGACCGTCAGCACA
Source organism: Chelydra serpentina (assembly GCA_037349315.1). Classification (NCBI taxonomy): domain Eukaryota; kingdom Metazoa; phylum Chordata; order Testudines; family Chelydridae; genus Chelydra; species Chelydra serpentina. The sequence goes on from JBAIAC010000042.1 coordinate 53,408,745, forward strand.
GAAAGTTCTGTCTTCAGCACTGTTGAGCTTTACTCTTATTGTTGAGAGTCCCATTGTGCCAGAGGACTGGAGTTGTCACCACAGTCTTTGTCCCTGACTTTGACGAGGCTATGGAGAACTTTGAAGATGAGGACAGAGACCTTGCACTTGCTTTGAAATTCTATGAGAAGCCAGTGTAGAGATGTCTACTTCATACTGGCTGCCTGAAGAGCTGTTCAAATCACCAGGGATTGTCAAGACATAAGGATGCCCTGTCCATTCCCCTATTTTTTCTGACTTTACCCTTTATGCTGGAAGCTTAGAGATGGTGATAGTGTAGGAGCCATGATGGCATCTCTATGCCACCAGAGGATCTCTCTGTGCAGAGGGGATCCTTAGGGCCAGGGGTGAGTTCTATAAGGTTTACAACCACTTTGTTGGTAATTTACAGCCATAGCATGGCTGAAAATATGGACCACTTATTCCTAACTTATTAAATACCAATTAATGGTGCCCTAAGTGTAAGTTTATCTTATTTAACCTTCTGAGGGGTAGCCATGTTAGTCTGTATCCACAAAAACAACGAGGAGTCCGGTGGTCTTTAAGGTGCCACTGGACTCAGGGCCAGCTCTGGCTTTTTTGCCGCCCCAGGCAAAAAAGCCACCGGCCGCCCCTCTCCCCCAGCCGGGAGCGCGGCATGCCCGCTGCCCAGCTGTCCTGTCCGGGGCGCCGGCAGGGAGGGCGGTATGCCCGTAGCCCAGCTCCGGGTGCTGGCGGGGAGGGCGGCGGCATGTCTCCGCTCTCCCCCGGCCGGCTGGAGGAGCGCCGCGGGGAGGGCGGCGGCATGTCTCCGCTCTCCCCTGGCCGGAGGAGCGCCACGGGGAGGGCAGCGGCATGCCCCGCTCTCCCCTTGCCGGCCGGAGGAGCGCCGCGGGGAGGGCGGCGGCATGTCTCCGCTCTCCCCCGGCCGGAGGAGCGCTGCGGGGAGGGCGGCGGCATGTCTCCGCTCTCCCCCAGCCGGAGGAGCACCGCAGGGACGGCAGCATGCCCATGGCCCTGCTCCCCCAGCCGGGCGGGGAGGAGCGCCGCCCCCAGCAGCTTGCCGCCCCAGGCACGCGCTTGCTGCGCTGGTGCCTGGAGCCGCCCCTGACTGGACTCCTTGTTCTTTTTATTTAACCTTGTGTCCTATAGCATATATTTTATATGTTTTATTAAAAATATCTAGTTCAATAAAGAGATCTGCCTCAAAACAAACATTTATTATTACTATGAGTGAATCTGATAGTGATGTCTGTAGTTAAGGGTGATTAACGCTTTCCACTATAAGCCACTCTTTTCAGTTGCTTATAACTTTCTCAAACTTCAACCATTTGGACTATAATTTAGCTTCAGCTAAAACAGTTCTGAAATTTCTGAAAACAAAGTTGGAGGAAAATAGGTAGTTTTGCTAATGTTAACTTTTTTTACAATAATTCCTTTGATAAGTTTACTGCCTCCATGCTTTAGAGCAGAAACTTGAAATTCAGCAGCGGGAATAAATCTGGAATCAAAGAATTGCCTAGTGTTTGACTCATGACAAGCTACCCTATTTGGATTATTATAAGCCCTTAAAAATCACCATTTGTCACATGCTCAGTAGAGCTTTTTAAAGACTTTTTGCTAAAATCTCCAAACATTCTGTTTGCATCTGATTATGTTCTCTGGCTCCAATCACTTTCCATCTGCATTGTGCATGCTCTAGGCCCCACACAGCATGAAATCGATTTAGGATGCAGCAGTAGCAGCCACTCCTTTAGTCTGTGGGAAGGAGTGCTAGACTGCGAACCAGGAGGAGACCAAGGGTCATCCATTTAGCCATTTCCATTCAAAATTGACATGCAAAATATATGTGTTTGGCTATGCTGCTTGTAACCACACCCTGTCCACACCCAGAGTCATCAATATTATCCAGGAATCCGATTCCCAACATGGCACCACTATCTAGCAAATACTTGTGTAAAACGCTCCTGTGTCCATTCCTATGACCGTGTAACACAGAGGAGTAAAAATCTTAGTTATTCTGTTGGCTCAAGTGAATAGAGGTTTGTACTGTGAATCTATGGTTTTATACCCTGCTGATTTAGGGGGTGAATATGGCTCCCCATGATGGAATTTCTGTGGGGGTTTTTTTAGTTTTCTTTTTTAACGTCTTTAGAAAATTACATATATAACTACATTTAAAGAATACTAATTTTGCAAATCAAGCACTCAAAAATTAGAAAATGCCAGAAATTAGGTTGTCTGTGCAACCTTAATTTGGATCTTTTTTATGTATGCACTATGATCCAGTCTTATATGATCACATAGTATTTGTTCTACATGACTCCTGCTTCATTCAGTACACAGGGTGGACAGTGAATGAGGCAGAGGGTTTTAAGAAGAGTAAGGATATTCTCTTGTGGTTATGGCACTACACTGTAACCAGGAAAACTGGGTGTTATTTCTGGCTCAGCCATAGACTTCCCCTGTGATATGACTTTAGGAATATGAATTATGATAAAGGGGCAGATTTAAGGTTGCTTCCCTGTGTTTTCCCTTGAAACAATTGATACTGTCTCTACCACATAAAGTAGTACAGGAATTGCATAAAATACGACTCTCTGCACTGCAGTAAGTGCTAGTGATGATGTTAACTGTTGTAGGAGAAACACAGAACCTAAAATTTAGGTTTTGGCTGATTTAAGAGCATTTCATTTCACCTTCATCATGAATTGAGTCACACATGAACCAACTTAAACAAGTCTACAGTTATTAAAAGAATGAGACAAGACCCCAATCCTGCAAACACTTACACATGTGAGTAATTGTACACACTGGAGGATCCAATTGAATTCAAGTGTTTGCAGGACTCAGGCCTTAGTTATAGAGCAGTATCATCACACAGAATATCATATTTTATAACTGTAGAAAGGAACTCTTAAATAATAATATTTGGAAACTACAGACATTTTTGTGCATATCCTCCAGATCTTTCCACAAAAAGAACCTTTATATTTCTGTAGACTTGTACAGGTATTATTGCGTTTTTGTAGTGGCCTTGGTTTTGGATTCTAAATAATCTCCATTAGTCAGGATAGAAATGTTTGTATCTGTATTTTTCTGTTTATCCAACTACTACCCAGCTTTCATCCATGCCACTGCCTATGCATAGAAACACCTCTCTGAGCTAGCTTGGAGGTCCCCTATACTCCCTCATCTCCCTCCTTAGTGTTTACTTTTGTTGTCATGCTTAATAAAAATCAACCAACTAATGATGGCTAGATGGCTAAGCATAAAAAAACAAACAAAAGAAACCTGAACAACAACAAAAATGAAAACATAACACAAAGCACAGTATGATTATATGATTCAGAGCCATCGAGCGTGTACATAAGTTCACATGGTTATAAAGACTAAATATCGGCATTATCCTTTTATTCTCTTCCACTTACCTCATACTAATTCTCACACACACTTGTCATATGTAGTCTTATATTATACAGTAAGCTCTTTGGGGCAGGAGCCCCACCTTCCCATGCATTTGTGTAGCATGTAGCATAATGGGGTCCTGAACTTTACTGGAGCCTTCGGGTACTACTACAATGCAAATAATGAGTAGTTATAATTAATGACAATTATATTGGATGTTAATCTTCTGAAATTCCTAAATAGTTTACATGCCACAATATATGACAGCAGTGCATCTTCCAAAGAAATCTTAGGGAAGATGACTTTTAAAAATCTCACTAGCTCTTTGAAAATAACATGGCTCATTGTTTACCTACCTACCTAGCTATTTCCCTTCACCTAGGCACCAATATTAATGAGATTGGTGAGAGAAAGTATCCTCGGTCTAATTTTTTTTCATTGTTTATGTTACTTTTATTAGGCTTGCTGTTAAAATTCTATACATTGCTGTGCACTTAATAAAGATATTTCATTTTTCCTGGTACACTTCCAGAGCTGTAGCATGTAGTGAACATTTTATAGTCAGTGTGCAGTGCAGCAGATGTCATTCCATTTGCCTAAGTCCTGCTGACATTTGGAGATGTGGATTAATTGAGCTACAGAATGAAATTTAATTAAAATTAAATACAGACTTGGCCATTGTATCTGTTCATTTCCTGCACTCTAGTGTGTACATTTGCAGTCAGCGCCATAGTTAATTTGTTTAATCAGGATGCGATGTGGGAGAAGCTGCACTTCGTTTTAAACAGAAAGGCTGAAAGCATGGCAGATGCCAGGTTGAGTATCATTGCATGTGATACATGCTGTGTAAATGATGCTGTTGATGTGCCTCTTGGAGCCACCTGAAGGGTGCAAGTTGTTCTTTTTCTGGAGCTGTAAAGAAAAAAGACTATATAAACAGACAAGGTTTTCAGGTAAATATAGTGTTTAATGTGATGTTTTAAATACACTTTGAATTTAGTTTACTTATAAGAAGCATGTTGCAAGTCTATTTAAAGGAGATACCGAAGTTGTAATTAAGCAGTAATTTATATCCTCTCAAAGAATACCATTGTCAGCAGCAGTTTAGCGTTGAGGTAGATGTGTGATGGAAAAGTAGCCAAAAATAAATTTACAAAGCCCACTATTTAAATGCAAGAAATTTTATCTTAATAATGAGAGAAAGGGGAGATTACATTTTTCTCTTTCTCATATCTGACCAAAGTAACAGGTAACATGTATTTTTTAAACTGTGTGAAAAGTAGAGAAGATATAAATAGGTGCCATTGGTATTATGAGCATGATAAATATAATGACATATTTATAGACTCCAGGCAGGCCTGATGAGTTCTAAATCTAGTTTCAGGTCACATCAGACTAGTAGATCCTGAAGGTCCTTGCTAATACCTTGGCTATGCAGTGTAGACTCTAGTCTCCTTGTAGGACAGTGTCACTGCATGACAGGACCTCCTAGGGAAAAGACCAAATCAGATGGCTCTAATCCATGTCAGATGGCTTTGGTATCAGTTTCCGTAAATGGATTGATTAGAATGTGTCCATTCTCCTTGCAAATCTGGATTCTTAGCAGCTCCCTAACTCTATGTAACCAGTAATTTTTACATTACTCCATAAGAAAAGGTATATCTTGGAGAATTGTGCACCATATCACCTCATTTCCCTTCTCAGTTCTGATCTACTTCTTGCTACTTTTTCTCCTAATGCTATTATTATTATTATAGTGAATATAATGTGTCATAAACAAAGGTGAAAATGGTGATAAGAAGTCTGGTCTCTGTCCTTGGAGACTGCAGTTTAATTCAGACAAATGCACTGCAAACACAGATCAGCACACAGTTTGAAACACTAGAAAAGGAGCTAAGTGTTGGGGAGCTATGAGGGGAAAAGTTGGTTTTAAAGAAGCCTCTAAAGGAGGAGAATTGAACAAAGAGATCTGAAGTTTTAGTAGTGGGAACAGAAAAGAAAGAAAGGGTTTTAGGGAAGGTATAGACTAGATGAACAAAGAGGAAAATAGTGAAAATTATTTAGAAGACACCAGGATAGTGAACCTGCATAACTGAGAGAACTATGGATTTGACAATGATGATAGGGAATATCGGGAGTAGAGACAATTTGATAGGAAGGATACATTTAACATACTAATTCTAAAAGATGATAGAATGACATTCAGGAGAAGATGGTGGAGGGACATTTTGAAATATAAGACTGAATATGGGAAGATAGAAAGCAAGATTTGCAAGCCTTCCATTGGAGATGAGAGAGACAAAATGGGTGAGGTAATATATTTTATTGGACCAATTTCTGTTGTTGGAAGAGACAAGCTTTCAAGCTACACATTCTAGTGCAGATAGCATTCAAAACTATGGAAGCAGATGAAATCATCCAGGGGAGTAATATGTAAAGAGAAGGGCAAAGACAGAATTCTGGAATATAGCCATAGAGATGGGGAGAAGGTGAAGACCTATTCTAGTTGCTGAAGATGTAGGGTCAGTGATGTTCAGTAGGAGAATATCTGTGAGAGAACAGCGTCATGGAAGCTCAAGGATGAAAGAGATGGTGGATGGAGAAAAGGTGGAGCCACAATGATGAAGAGAACAGAGAGTGAGGGGGGGCGGGAAAGTAAATAGGACAGCCAATGTTGGGAAACATTGATATTAGCAAGATTATATGGTTTTAGTCTTCAGAGAAGCAAGAGAGACAACAGGAATCTACCAGAATTACATAAAAATTTGCCATAAAGTAAAAGGCCAGGGGTCCTTCTAGTCCTATAACCTGTCTTCAATAGTAGTCAGTACCAGAGGTTTTAGAGGAAGATGCAAAAAAAAAAACAAAAAAACCCGGAGTGAACAACTGCAAAATAACCTGACTGTAAGAGAAGCTTCTTCCTAACTGTATAGTTGGTAGCTCATTATGCTTAGAAGCACAAAGGTTCATTACAGAATATTTATATATGCTGTCTATTATCACTGTTGATATTCTCATCTATATCAGTAGTCTTTTTCTGAATCTGATAAGCTATGACCTTCAATGATAAGCAGAGACAATGAACTCCACAGGTTAATTATTCATTATGTTAAAAAATTTAGTGTCATTGAATGCCCCCTTATTTGTATGTTTAGGAAAAGCAAATTAAACTGGGAATTCACAACTTTTACTTTGTCAGTCCTTTAAAAAGCTTTGGGAAGACTTTGTTTTTCAGTCTAACGTGTTCTTAGACTTCAGACACTGGTGACATCTGGTAATATCAAATAATGTCCAAACATTTTCTAGGGATTCATTCTTCACCAGGAATCATTTAGGGGCAAATGTAATTTCCCCATCTTCCCCCACTTTAAACTTCTAAATATGGAGCTTCATAAACTAAAGTAAATTCTATTTCACCAGAAAGCCAAACTAATTTGTGTTGTTTAGGTACTTTCAGGTTTCACGTATAATATGTGAGCATTACTTATGCTAAAAAAGACACTTGTTCTCTGTTAAACCCTTGTTCATAATACTGTGGGAGATAGATAAATTTTTACATTGCAGATTGGGAAAGGATGATAACATAATAAATCTGTTCTTAGTCAAATTAGAAATTGATAATCAGAGTGTATTATATCCCCTTTTCTGTGTCAGAGTCTAAATCTCTGACATTTGCAGCAGAAATTGTTCTGTGAGGTTCTCTGCTTCCAATAATTTGGACCTGCACCAAGATTATTTAATTATGGAACAGAAATGTGTGCTGTCATTGAACTGATGTTGGAAATTTCTAGAGCAATATACATATGCTTCATCCTCTTTTTTACTAACTCTAACTTGTACTTTTTGCTTTCCACATTGTTGATGGTCAAGTCCTGAGAATGACCGCCCTGCACCTTTAAGCAGGGGGATTTTGACTGGCTGGCCGAGTGAAGGGAATGGTGCTTTATGGCTGTGGTGGAGGAGAAGATGAAAACTGCTGCAAAAAGGGGTCAGCGTGGTTGCTGACTCATCCCGTGGGAATACAGGCTTTAAAAGGGGCAGCTGGCTCCTAAAGCCTTTCTTTTTACATTTCTTTTTACAAGGCTGAAACAGGACACAGCACTTCAGCACATCTCAGCCGCATGGCTCCATGTGGAAGCAGAATAGTAAGAAAGGGGGAAGGGGAGCAATTCTCCCTTCCTCTGGCCCCAGGTAGGGTGAAGCAGGCACAGGAGAGTAGCTCCACAAGGGAAGAGGGATATAGCTAGCAAGGCAGCCTGCAGTCTCACATTCCTCCTGTAGGAACACAAAGACAGGGAGTGTAGAGGCATTAGTGAATCAGGTTTAAAATTTCCCTGCTAAGGGCAGGGGATGGCTGGCTCCCTGTGTAAGCAGAACAAAAAGGGAGGGGAGATTACATGGTTAGTCAGCTCCAAGGAACATGTGGCATGTTTGCGGATTACGTTTTGGGGCGCATGCGGCATGTTCATGCCACATCGGTAAGGAAGGGGTTCCAGGGGAACAAGCATAGGGGTTAACTCAAGTGCCACCCATAGGTTGGGAAGGGCACCATTTCCAGTTCAGCTGGAGATGTTAAAGTTGCTCATTTGGGAGTACCTTAATAAAGCAAATGGGGCACATTTTTGTGGGGTTAGGATTGTTTCCACAGCTTTGCAGGCCGTACAAGGAGTTTCACCCAGATCTAGGACATTCCACTCAGGTGATTGCAGGAGAGGAGGGAGACACTGTGGGCAGGGATGAGTTAAATCAACAACAGGAAAAGGTTCCCAATCACAGAGGTGTTTGGGTCTGCTTTGGACAGAGGCTACAGGAGGTGGTTCAGGGTCTCATACCAAATGATATGGCAAAGGTGGGTATTGCGGGCACTAGTGGTTCCTCTGAGGCTTGAGGGGCGTGGGGGGAAACAACCTACTTGAGTATGGACATGATGAGGTATCAAATGGCTGCTCCAGGCTAACTTAAAGTTCTTCCAATGGCTGGGGACAGCCATGGACAGGGTCTTGCTAAGGCTGCCTTCCTTAGGTACGCAGGCATACAATACATTTAAGGGCATGCATTTAATCATAGCAGTTGTTTTTTTGCAGCATCTATACGTTCAGGCGTGCTTGCAAAACATGTTTTGGGTCTCTCACAGCACATTCTTGATACAATGGTGCAACAGGACACAGGGTAGAACAAATGCCACCTGCAGGTTAGGCCCTATATGAACGGGGTGTGGGTGACACAATGCAAGCCAGTTCAAGGGGCAAGCTTCAAGCAGTGCGATGGGCTAAGACCTCCTATGGGACTACCCCAACAAAGCCAAAGGGTCAAATATGTGGGCTGGGTTTAATGGGGGTGCTTATCCCCTTTATGTAAAATAATAATAATTAAAGTCAGGGGTGGAGTTTGGCCATGTTGTTAAAACAATAATTCCACAAGAATGAATTCAGGATAGAGTGGCAGGGCCATGCAACTAATTGTCCGTGGACAATTTGTGCCCCCGCCCCGCAAGGCTTGGCCCCTGGAAAGGCTCCAGGGAATTTACCTTGCTTCATAACCTCTCTGGGGTTGATAATGGCATAGCACACTCCTTGTCTCATTTTCAGGTCCACAGATTTCTGGTGCTGGCACCAGGAGCCGGCCGGGAACCCAGGCAGATGCCGCTAGTGCTATGGAACCTGGGAATAGAATGATTGTCAGTGTGGTGCGGAGCTCGATTGCTCCATGCATGTGGCAGAGCTATGGGAGAAGTTTTAATGATTTCATGGAATTTCAGGATCAGGAAGGCCGGTCAGCAATATGGCCCATTACAGAGGAACAGGTGCTGCGGTATATGCTGTCGTTGGCAACCCATCAACTGGCATTTTCCACAATTTCAAATCGTCTTTCTGCCATTACATTCATCAGTAGGCTAAATGGTTATCCTGATCCTTGCAGTGTTTTTTTAGTTCAAAGGTTTTTGCCTGGGTGGTTCCATACGGGTGGCCACAGGGTGGATCCCTGTCTTCCCATCACAGTTTACATGCTCAGGGATCTCGTGCAGATCCTTGGTGCCGTATGTCATAGTGGACAGGAGGTAGCCCTCTTCAGGACAGCATTCTTAATAGCATTTTTTGATGCTTTCAGGATTAGTGAGCTAGTACCTGGGTCCATTATGGACTCTACGGGAAGGGCTTTGGAACTGCGTGATGTATAATGGCATGAGCATTCAGTGATATTACACTTGCAAAGATCAAAAACAGATCAAGTTGGCCCAGGTGAATCTGTTATCCTCCGGGAAGATGGTGAGCTTGGGGTCTGTCCCATTCAGGCTTTGAAGGCCTACAGGGTGATATGGCCGAGGGGGAAAGGCCCCCTTTTTATGCACGGTGATGGGAGTCCCCTCACAGCATGTCAATTTGTTACTATGTTGAGACGGGGGCTGATGAGGTTGGGGGTGGCCAGCCTATGAATTTGTCCCACTCATTCAGAATCGGGGCAGCATTAATTTATTGCAATCTCATTACAGATGTTGGACGACCGGCCATACAGATTGTGATGTGGATCTGTAGGCACAGTATTGTTTTTGGGGTGCATATGCACATGTCCAGGTTGCCCGAAGGTTTGCAGCTGGGCTTTGATGGTGAAGCAGTACCCAGTTGGCATGCGAGGAGGGGCATATTATGGAATCAACTCATATCGCTGCCATATGCTGTGCAGGCCTGTCAGTAGCCACCAGATATAGTTGAGAGCAAGGAGGGACTGGGGCCTGATCTTTAAACTTTTTCCAGGAGTTAACATTGTTTTGGTCAGACATGCTTCAGCGCAGGGTCTGGCGGGGAGCCATGAGCCACTCCAGGATGGACAAGGCAAGCAGATATGTGAACAGGGAGGTGGCCAAATTCCTTAGGGCCATAGGAGAGACAGTAATTTCACATCCTGGCATAATATGTGGGGCAGCAGAGTTGTTTCGGGAGGATGGGGTTCACCTGTCCAAATTAGGTGCTGTCATATTTTTAACTGATCTAAAAGATGGCATTAGGAGATGTCTGTAATTGCTGGCTCCTCCTTGTGGCGGATGTCCAGTGTAGGTACTCCATAGGAAAGGCATACAGTGACTGGATAAATGGCTTGGTAAAGGACTTAAAAAGAGGTATTAATTAAAGGAACAAACGGGGGGCAGTAGGGGACTCCTATGTTTGGTACAGCGGGGAGCCAACCTCCCTATTCTTATAGCCCATCTTAACCTTCCTGCGAGGGTGGGGTGAATGGTAAGGTCCCAGCAATGTATTTGCTGGAGGGACCTGGGTGGAAAAAGAGGGGGGAGCTGGTAAACCCCCCCGGGTAATTACGAAGTAAACATGGGGTTACCTGCACTGTACACTGTTATCTGCTGGCGGATGTCCAGTGCAGGTTCTCCATAGGAAAGGCATACAGTGACTGGATAAATGGCTTGGAAAACGACTTTAAAAAGAAGTGTTCATTAAAGAAACAAACAGGGGTGGTTGGAGACTCCTATGATTGGTACAGCAGGAAGCTAACCCCCCATTCTTATAGCCCACCTTCACCCTCCTACAAGGGGGAGGCGGAAGGTAAGGTCCTGGCAATGGATTTGTTGGAGGGACCTGGAGGGGAAAAAGGGGAAGTCGGTGGAAGCCCCCCTCCCCCAGTAACTACAGAATGAATTTGGGATTACCTGCACTGAACACTGTTATCTGCCAGGTAATAATAAAGTTGTGGCCTGATTAAACCCATGTCAAATGTCTCCTGTTCTCCTTTCAGCATAGCCAGACCAGATAGTCACAGGAAAGCACCCTTTTCATGGAATGGTTAACATACACATGAAGAGCTGTAGGATTATCCAAATTTGCATGCTATCAAGATAATAAACTCTCAGAAAAGTGTAGGGGACCTTATGGAGGCTTTCTGAAAGTATATGATTATATTGGTAATCCTAAATTTGTATATGATGCTTTTCTAGAGGGATGGTCCTGTCTTCATATACTTTTCTTTCAAGTGATTGTTTCCGTTGTTGGCAACTTCTCTCTGCCATATTATCCAGGTTATGTGATAGCGGCTTTAGAGTAACATACTGTCAAACACATTTACATCTGTCCTGAGGACAGTTGCTATATATGTATTTTTCCTTTTCTTTTGTATTATGTTATTTTATTTCATAACTTGAGAAACGAATAGGCTATAGTTTTCCCTTTAGCAGGTATTGTAGATAGGTAACTCTAGTGTGAGTACTCCAAAATCTCTCCCATCTATGTCCCTAATTATGATCCAAACTTTTATATTACCAAAGTTTGTTTATATGTATTTTTATGTGCTCTGTTTTCCATTCAGGTAAACATTTAGATTAGATTTTGCTCTTACTCTCTGTTGTCACATACTGTATTTTGTTTGAAATAATGCTTATTATTGTATTTCAAAATACATTCTTCATATCATTTATTTGCTAAATATCAGATGGATCCCTATATTTTTAATCCAAAATGGTCTAATTGAACTGTCTTTGGTGAATCCGTAAAATATAATATACAGTAATAAGCATAATTTTAATGACATTTTCCGTACATGGAAATCTTCATAGGAATGAGGGATCTAGCTCCCCTTCCCTCAGCCACACTGGATAGAACAGGATTATCCTGGTTGATGATATTTGGTAAATCTGCAGTTTTTGACACAGCATGCTATCCAAATCTGTTGAACTACCTAGACAGTAGCACAAGGGTGGGCAAACTACGACCTGTGGGCCCGCACCCCCAGATGGAGCCTTCACCCCACCACACCTCAACTCCCTGCCCAAGCCCTGATCCCCCTCCCGCCCTCCGAACTCCTCAATCCCAGCCTGGAGCACCATCATGCACCCCAAACCCTTCATACACAGCCCCACCCCAGAGCCTGTACCCCCCTGCCCCAGCCCTGATCCCTCTCCTGCCCTCTGAACCCCTCAATCCCAGCCCAGAGCACCCTCCTGCACCCCAAACCCCTCATCCCCAGCCCCACCTCAGAGCCCGCACCCCCAGCTGGAGCTTGCACCCCTTCCCACATCCCAACCCCCTTCCCCAACCCTGATCCCTCTCTCGCTCTCCGTCCAAGCCTGGAGCACCCTCCTGCACCCCAAACTCCTCATCCCCAGCCTCACCCCAGAGCCCGCACCCCCGTCTGGAGTCCTCACGCCCCCTGCACTCCACCCGCTGCCCCAGCCCGGACCCCCCTCCCACAACCTGAACTCCTCATTTCTGGCCCCACCCCAGAGCCCGCACCCCCAACCAGAGCCCTCACCCCCTTCTCCACCCCAACCCCAATTTTGTGAGCATTCATGACCCGCCATACAATTTCTATTCCCAGATGTGGCCTTCTGGCCAAAAAGTTTGCCCACCCCTGCACTAGCATGAGTATAGCAGGAAATGTAGTTAGTTGGTGGTCTTAGTTGATGTATGGTGGAAAAATTCTCTTTGTCCTGAACTTATGCTCTACACCAAGGTTCTGTATGGTTCACATGTTTTTCAGCATGAATATACTGCCTTCAGAGAGACCTTGGAGACGTATGGTTTTGTGGTACCACTGCATTTAATATGACACTTGGCCATATATTTCTCTCCGTCTCGCAACTCAAAAGGCAATTATTGGATGTCAAGAAATAGCATGAGATTAAACTCTTGAAAAACTGAAATTATGCTGAAAATTTCAGAGAGGAAATATGAAGAGAATGGGAGTCGTAGACAAATGCCAGTCTTTGAAGCGATGCTCTAGTCTAGGGAGTCAGTGTGACACACGGTATGGGTGTAATCCTTGACTGCAGGCCGATTTTAGATTAGAACATCACATACCTGCTGTGGTTAGAGCTGGGTGTTTTGGGCTGGATCTTAAATCATTTCATGGCAATTGCTAGACCACAGACCTCCTTATACTCTGACGTTATAACCATGATGCATGTCTTTGTAATATGTCAGTAGGATTATCCTAATTCATGGTATACTGGGCTATATAAGTGACTGATCTGTTACTGGCAGCCTCTGAGTAATGCTGCTCTTTGTTCTTTGTTAGCTGCCCATTGGTGTGTGGAATGAATTAAAGATCTTGGGTCCATAGTCTTCCGTTTGTCCATGACAACACTCTCATTGGTGTCAATGAGAATAGCACATGTTGTTAAAAGGCAACATATAGCCATTTTTTGTTGTCACTTAAAGTCTTTAGTATCTTTCTGAGCCCTAAGTAGCTTTCTGAGCTAATTGTATCTGACAGATACCATCTCACCATCTTAGATCCGAGGTAGGAGTGTTTCTGTTTCCAACTGTTTCTCAGTGTTTAAGAGACCCTCAAGGCTTTCTTTAAGGAGCACAGTGCTGAGCAGTTTTATGACCTTTATTCAAGAAATAATCACTTGGCATTGATATTCTGGCTAAGAAGGAGAAGGTTGTGGAAAGAAAACTGTCCAAATATCTAGAAGCCTCAAATCTCCTTGACCTTGCAATCTGGCTTCAGACATGGTTATGGCTCTGAGAAGCAGTATTGCCAACTCCAAGTGTTCAAAAATCATGAGTCAGGTCCCACAGAATAATGAGATTAGCTTAAAATCATGACAAATCAAACACATTTTACTTTCTGAGTCTTTTATGTTGCACTGAGATCAGGTTTTCATGTTTTGCTCTACAATCATGAGGGTTGGAACTATTCTCTTTTAAAACTGAAAGCTGAGATTCTCTTGCAACCTCTTGATTCAAACAGGGCTTTAAGAAAAACACCAAATATCACAAATCTTGGGATAAAACTGTGAGAGTTGTCAACATTACAGATGGCACTAATGATGCTGGTCAATGATCTCCTCTTGGTGATGGTTAAAGATTAGATGTCCATGCTGATGATATATCTATCACCTATTTTCATGAGGTGACATTGACTCATTTGTGGATCCAAGTGGGAGCACATTAAGTTCCTTGCTGTCACTTTATCTTTTTGCTTGTAGAAAGTAGTTTTGAGTAATTGTTTTTCTGCCTTTAAGGTTTTCTGTTTTTTTTTCACGTACATTTGCATTATTGTCTCCCTCTTGTTCAATTTGTATATGGCATCATTGGGAAAGCTAGTGAGGAGGCCTGATTTTCAGTATTTTCTGCAGTATTTTCCGTAAGCTATTGACACTGCTCTGTCTATCCCCGTTATGTATGAAAAATGACCTCATTGCACATTAAGTGGTAGGAACCATTGTCTGGCTTGTTGGAAGAGGTGTGTGCCCCTTTAAGGGCTTGAGAGCCAGGGAGCGACTTACTGCTGCAGCTGCAGACCAGGTCCGGGGTAAACACAGACCCATCCTCCCCCCCATGACCAGAAGAGAAGGGGGCTGCTATATAGCTCGATGCTGGTGCAGGAAAATCCGTCCTTTACCTAGACCAGATGGAGCAGCATGCACCCTCCTACCCACGCAAGTGGTGGAATACTTGGTGTTGTCAGGATCCATTGAGGGCATTGTGCTATCCATTCCTTTCTTGAGGGGCTGGGAAGGAATTTTTTCCTCACCGACAGATTGGCCATGGCAAAATGGTAGAGTTTTGCCTTCCCCACAGTGGGTTTGGTGGTGCTTAGTTGGGGCAAACACGAAATGGGAGTTAGGCTATGACGTTGCAACTCACTGTGTAAATGTGGGGCAGATGTCCACTGCAGATACTAGGTAAGGAAGGGATGCAATGATCAGATAAAATGGATTGGTAGAGGATTTAGAGGAGGTATTCTTTATCGGAGCAGTAATGCAGTGTTTGGGGCTCCTATGACTGGTACAGCAGGGGCCAACCCCTTCTCCTTTATAGACCCCCCCACTTAATTCTCTTTTAGGGGGTTGAGTTCCCACCAGGAGGTTAGCTGGGGACCAGGATAGGTAAGGAGGAAGGCTGATGGAAGACCCCGGATATATGTTGAAATGATTATGGAATTACCATATCAGAGGGGTAGCTGTGTTAGTCTGGATCTGTAGAAGCGACAAAGAATCCTGTGGCACCTTATAGACTAACAGACGTATTGGAGCATAAGCTTTCGTGGGGAAAAAATTTTCTGGAATTACCTGCACTGTACACTTTTATGTGCCAGGTACTCTCAGACATTTAAGGATAAAGTTGCAGTCTATTTAAACCATATTCAATGTCTCCTGTCCTTTTTCCAGCATAGCCAGACAAAAGGGAGTGTCTGAGTGTCTTTTCAGTGTACAGTAGCAATTGGGCAAGGGTGAAACTGAGGTAGCTAAGGCTAACACGGGTACCTACCCATATATAACTTTAAAAAAGGTTTGGCCATTTAAATGGTAAAATTAAAGAAAGCACAGAAAGAAAGGATAGCTTGGTTCCCAGTCCTATTGCAGAACTTCTATATGTCAGTGTATGAGCCTTAATAGAGAGTACAAATTGCTTCTAATTATACTTTAACTCGCCATTAAAATGGCTACTATCTTTCTAATGTTTTGATCAATGCCTGTATCATATCTTTATGTGGCTGGCTTGGGTTTTTTGTTGATATCTGAAATGTGTGACAAGATTTGTATTTACTCAAGAGATACAATGACATCAAAGGAGCCATTCCAGTCATTTTAATGATATTTACGCATCAATTTTTATTCAATAATGTGATTCACAAAATAAAAGATGCAGCAAATGTGTATGTTCTTTTTGGAGTTGGGAGTAAAAATGTAGTGTAGGTTAAAAAATAGTTTTTTCACTTAACTTGCACAAGGCGGGTTTTTATCCTTTTCTAGTGCTGTATGAAATCTTGCTAAAATCTGTGTTGGGATCCTTTCTATTGTTTTCCCTTTAAAAAGAGCTTGATGAAAACCCTTGACTGCTTTTAAATATATGAACCAGACCACATAGACTTAAATCTGCAGATTTTTCTTCACTATAACTGTAATATAGTTAAAACCAGTATAGTACTAATATGAACTACAAATATCTCCCAATTCAAGGAGACTGATTATAGTAAGCAGTAGAGATGAGTACCAAATTAACTGTCTTTCTTGCTAGATGTATTTCTAGAATCAAAAGTGTTTTGATGATGTAGAGGATCCTGATTTGAGAAACTTCTAATTAGAAAATGAATACATAGAAAACTATTTTAGAAAGATTTTTGAACCTGTATAACTCCCTATAGCTATGAAGACTTACTGTATTTCTGAACTGTAACAAGGAGATTTTTTTTGTATAATGCTCTTCTTAGCAGAACCTGTTTTATATAAGAAACATACTTAAAAAGCTAATTTCTTTTCTCCTTCCTGCACTGCAATCCACAAAGTATGACTAATAATAGATTTAAATTTGCTAAGTGCATTTACTCCTTTGTGCCATCATAAAGAGAATCTATTACTGTAAAATTGAGGCTTAGTTCCAAATTGCGCCATTATGAAGTTTTCTTCCAGCAATGTTTTGTCTCTAATACACTTCCCTCATTGTAATTCTATTGCAAACCTGATGTCTAGCATCAAGTCTCACAATAATTATTTTAAATTGCTACTAGGAACAGTAGTCCTGGTGGGATATATTACTACCATTCTAACAAGATGAATTTCAATGCACTTGTAACCATATTATAGTGTATTATGAAAGAAAGAAAATCTTTGAGTTGTAGGTATGCAAGCATACATGCAACACTGAAAAATGATTTTTATCAACTTCCTAACACTTTTATGTTGCACTTTTGTGTTTTTCATTCAAATAAATTAGTAGTATCTATATATTATAATGTATTCTAGCATGTAGTTGAGTAGTGTCCTTCAAGTACTACTCAGCACCCAGAGAACTTTGTAAATAAAATTAATTATTATTGTTGTTGTAAACGTGGTAGGGGCCCTAAAATATTGCAGAGTTTAAGCTAAGATTAAGTTAAAACCACTGAAAATTAATGGGCACTGAACACACAAGTCTTTAGACTTCATTTCAGAACACCTGGTTTCTATGCTCCTGATCTCTTCAGCCAAAGAGTTCCTGACTCTTGGTACACAATGAGAAAATAATCTAGCTCCTAAATTCATCCTTTTTAGCCTAGGAACTTTAAGGAGAATCTTCAGAGGTAGTTCACAAATGAGTGGCTAGAAGTATATGAAGTTTTCTATAATCCACTGTAGCTGGGGGGAAGGCCACAAGTGCCAAATTGTAAATGTGAAGAATTCTGAAATCAGCCTGAAATGTCACTGGAAGGCAACAGGGAAATATCGCTGGTGTAATATGATTGTGTGGATCACACATGAATTTTCCCTCTTACTGTATTATACCATGGAATTTAACTCATGGAATAGCACCATGTTATGTGCACAGAGTGAAGGACTCTGAATAATGCATTACAATGATCTAGTCAAGATGTAACAAAGGTGTGACTATTAATTGCAGTCATGCTACAACTGGATTTTTCATGGCTGTACTATATTTGGGAGATGATAAAATTAGACGTTCATAATATAAAGTGATAAAGTATAGTGAGTTTGAAAACAAAAATTACTCCAATAGGCAGCTGGATACTGTTCCCATCAAAAAGTAACTGCAAAGGATGAAGTGCCATTTATAAGATGCCATTGCCAAAAGTTCTGGTTTCTCATCATTTAACTTTAGCAAATTTTCATATCTCCATGACTGAATATTAGTTAGGCATGTAATGAAACTTCAAATTACTTCCCAGGGGGGCAACTGACATGATAAAATAAACGTTTGTATAATTAGTTTAACAGCGATAGGTGAAATTCTATAATAGTCCATCACATGTCTGGATAGCATTTCAATAGCATTTAGTGGAAGAGCACACAGCATCACTGGTAGGATAACATTACTAGCTCCTATAACACCTGTATTCCAGATTGGAAGAATGGCCACCTATAATAACAAACTCTTTGTAAATTCCATAAAATAAAATAGAACTTTCAAAACAGTTGCAGTCACAGTCTGGTCTTCCACCACTGAATTTGGGTATCATCCAATCAGTTCAGCAGGATGCCACCACTACTATATCTTACAAATGAAACAAAGGCAGCTTGGGTCCAATGGGTTCAGTTTTGTTCATAACCCCCACCTATACTACCATCACCATCATAAACCTTTTACAGTTCTTCACCAATACCTGTCGCCCGACCTCTTGAATTACAAACTTTTTTTGTGGATTCAGGATAGAACCAATTATCTTGAGAACATGTTAAAATTATGTTTCCCCAAGGACATGATATGGAAAAAATATGCTGCCCTTGCAGTTGTCAGTGCATTTTGAAACTGGTATTGATTTAAAATAGTGGATAAAGAAAAAGAGATGTTATTATTTTCTATAATATATCATGTACATCTTCCCATTTTCTTATACTGGCTTCCACTAGTAATTTTAAATTTAACTCCTTGAATGCTGCACTCCTTAGGGAGTACATTTATAGATGAATTCTCACAGTTTTGTATTCTCCTATTTGTGTGTATGTGACTTTATGTAATAGTTCTTGTGCCATGGTTACCAGTATACATCTGTAGAGCCATAAAAATACCTTCTGATGGATTGCGCCATAACTGTACGTCTTGTAGCACTCAAAGGTTAAGTCAGAGAAGGCAAGATTTCATTGGCAGAGGGCTCAATTCTGCATGGTGCTAAGTACTCTAGCCCTGACACCGCAACACACTTAAACTTTTGGCTAAAATTAAACTTGTTAAGTGCTTTGCTGGATCAGGGCTAAAGTGCTCAGCATCTTGTAGGACTGAGCCCATAAAGTGTTAAATAAATGTTCAATGATCACATTACTGTCATCAACACATCTAGGAGGTGTTTGGTAAAGGAATGGAACGGGTGTAGGGAGTGGGGACTCCTTTAATTGGTATGACAGGGAGAGAACCCCCTTTCTTATAGCCCACCTTAACCAACTTATGAGGGGAGAGTGGATGGTAAGATCCCAGTAATGGATTGGCTGGGAGGGACCTGGATGGAAAAAGGGGGAGCTGGCAGAAGCCTGCCAGGTAATTATGGAGTGACTGTGGGGTTACCTAGACTGTACACTTTTATCTGCTGGGTAGTCCCAGATATCTAATAATAAAGTTGAGGCCTGATTAAACCCATATCAATTGTCTCCTGTCCTTCTTTTGGTATAGCCAGACAATAAATAACAACGCTGGTTGTGAGTGGTGCCAGATTGACAGCATGAAACAGCTAAAGTTCTACATTTATAGAAAAAGTACAGCATGGTCACCAGCTGTGCAAACTTCCCCACATATAGCCCCACCAATACGCTTCAACCCTACCCTAGTGGTACCACCCCAGGGGTGAGAGGATAGTTTAATATTCATATCCATTCTATCGTTTGTGCATCTGCTGGGGCTGTCAACAAAGGTGCCAGTTAGTCTTTATTAAAGCCTGTGTTTTAGAAAATGGCATAAGACCAACAACTTATTTCACAAAGTTCACCAGAAAGCTCTCAAATTATGTGGTGACATTCACCAGTTTTGAACAGATTCAAATTAGTGACCTAGAGGTAAAATCTTCATGTCCCATTACCAATCCTCTGAGCCATAATTAATGTTCCTACAACCATCATCCATACAAAGGCTGGAGTCCTGAGTAGTGCCATACTGCTATGCTCATGTCTGTCAACACTACTTGATGCCAAAACATCACCTAGTATTGTTACAAGTTATTTTCCATTGTTTTAGAGTAAAAGATTGTTATATAAAAATAGAATATTATACAGTGTCATCAGTTTGGCTAGATGTACAAAATCCCTAATGATGAACTACTGTAGTATAAAGATATCAGTTTATTTCCAAATACGCAAAAATCAATATAGAAATATTGTTATCCTTGACTGGACGGAATTTTCCAGTGTAGCTGGGAGTTTGCTGCCATGTGAAAGTCAAACTATGAATCTCAACTATTTTCTGATAAATAAAAGGCTAGTCATTACTGCTGAAAAAGGTGTATGCCACAGCATATTTCCTGCTGCAGCTGGGACTGTTGCAGAGAAGTAAGAGAATTTCATCCATGGCCCTCTGAGTGTTAATAAAGTAAAACTGAAGATGCTAAAGCGCTAAATAAAAAATGCCTTAAGAGTGAGCTCATAACTTCACCTCTTGGGATTTGGTCACATCCTTCGGCTTAAAACATGAAGTGAGTCTTAATGAGGAATTGAAATTAGCTTGAAATTTTGTAGGTACTACACATGATCTGAGCGTTGCTTGAACTTTGGAGGAGCTTAATTCATCTGCTAGTTCATGAAATAAAAGAATGTGGTGTTGAAATATTTTAATAGTATAATGCAATGGCAAGAGACAGCCTCTATTTTATGCCTACAGAATATTATGTGGCTCTTTCAGTATGTGTCTCTACTCCAGATTTCAAGAGGATTGAATGGATACTAGGTAAACTTGAATGCTGCACAGTTGAAATACTGGAAATTAGCTGCATGATGTATTAACCTAAATAATAGCATTCCTGACGTAGAAAGAATGATGGAAATTAAACTTCTAGTTATGCACACTGTGTCTGCACAATGTGCTGCATGCACTGCATGTGTTAGAATTTCTTCTCAGTTCTTTTTTTAATCTTTTATTCATAGCATTGCAGGTGATGAAAAATTTATGCCTTGAGTCTGGCACTGAAATTAAATGCAAAATGAAAACAGAAGCAGTTTATACTGACAGCTTAAATATCTTTATCTAGCATACGGTTGCACTATAAAAATCACTGGGTGACTTTTAAAATCTCCCACGTGCAAACATTCAAGAGTTGTAAAATAAATAATAAAGTTATGAAACTCAGATATCAACAGAAAGTTATTTATTTCATTAATATTTGCTATTAATTTCTTCATAATTTTCAAAAATTTCAGACAATTGAATATAGGCTTACTAAAACCCTGCACTGCCTGATTGGT
>JBAIAC010000042.1:53432500-53602500 GCA_037349315.1 Chelydra serpentina
TATAGAAGATTACCACTGTATGTTCTGTTCTCTAATAAAACTTTCAACATTGGTATTAACAATTATACATTCTAACTGTTAAAGAGAAACAACTGAGATGAATCAGACTCTACAGTATTGTTCATTCTAGTCCACTGAGGAATGTTATGATATTATATCTTTGAATTGTACTTTTGCAAGATATTTGCTGCCTATGTTACTATGTGCTTGCTCGTTATTTTTAATTAAAGTTTTTTAAAGCTATCTAATGCCAGTGTACAACTGATTAGAAAGGCTGGGTGCTAGAGCCTGTTGCTTTTGAGAATATATTCTAATTTCTAAACGCATAGCTCACTTTGTTAATCTCAGTTGATTGAGGTTTCTGGCTTTGATATCCTATATTAGGTAAAGCACATGGTTGAGGGAGGGATTTAGGGAACAGGAAAACCAAAGCATCATTGTTTTAATTGTAATTTAGAGTTTGGTCAGTCATCCTCACAATTCTGGATGGTGGTCTTCACTGACAATGATACTGTTCCTTCTCATTTAGGGTCAGAGCAGGATCAGTTCCAGTATTTGGAAGACTGTAATAGTGTCACTGCACACTCTATGTGTGTGTGTGTGTGTGTGTACGCGCACGCCCTTGAGCATGCGCTAGAGACCCCCATCGTGACTCCGTAGTTAAGGCTGCACTGAAATTTGCACCTAAAATAGGAATTAGACCTCTTTCTTAACTATGGATAGTATGTATAATGTATCCTCACCAAACTAACAGCACTTCTTGAGTTCAGAATTATTTTCTGACATTTTCAAATAAATCTGTTGATTAGTCTGTTGACTATAGTCATTTTAAAATGACATTTTAATAGTCTGGTGGTGTGTATGTGAATCTAACCTTTTTATGTTACTCAACTCCAGAAAAGACTGTGAAGAATGTCAAGGGACCTAACCAAGATAGGTGGATGGGAAAGTCAATGGAGGATGAAATACAGTGTTGATAAATGCAGAATACTTGAGGGGAGAATATGAACTACTCATACACTTTACTGGGTTTAAATTAATAATTTAGGGAAAGGACTTGGTCATTATTGTGCACAGCTAATTGAAGACCTCTGCTCAAAGACAAAAAAAAATGTTAGGATGCATAAAGAATGGAATGGAGAATAGTACAAGTAATATTATAATGCCATTACATAAAGTAGTGGTTCCCCATCATCTGGAATATATTTTTCAGGACTGGTCACCCCATCTGAAAAAGCATATTGTAGAGTTAAAGAGGGGGCTCAGAGAAAGATGATGAGAATGATTAGGGGCATGGAAAAATGTATCTGAAGAGAGATTGAAACGATTAATATTGCACCTTAGAAAGAAGACAAGAGGGGATATGATAAATATACATAAACAAGAGAAGGTAGATCATAATATAGAGAAGGTAGATTGGGAACTTCTGTTCTCCCTAGCAATAAAACTGAAAGCTGGCAAATTCAAAACTGATAAAAATACATTTTTAGACAACGCCCATTAGACTGAAGCTCGTTGACACAAATTTCTAAGTTAACACTAAATAAGATCTTAGAGGGATATCAAACCTCATGCACCAGGGTTTAAGCCAATCTCTATCAGGGATTAGAATGAGACTTTCATGGAAAGAAGGTGCAGGTTATCCCACATCAGCCTAAAGTTAGGTTTCATGCACCTCCCTCTGAAGCATCTAGTTTCTCTCCTGTGGGCTTCCTAAGATCTGCAGGAAAACTCAACTCAACTCCTGTGCACTTTTGAAAAGATCTAATTTCTAACATTCCTATAGATGTTAGAAAAACTCTTTGCATACTGCCCGTCTTTCCTGACCAGGGTCCTTACCACCACCTAATTCATCCAATGTCCTTCTGACCTCTACTACCACCCTTTTCCCCCATAAGGCTTTGTACTAGTAAACTATAACCTTATAAATTTAGACAAATACATTTTAGTAGCATTTTAGAGAATTTGAAAAAATGTATTACGTCTGATGTTTATATTACCTCCACAGGTAAACTTGGAGTCCAACTGTGTGGGCTCCATGGGAACTGTACAAATCTATAATATTTATGTAGAATATCCTTTGCCTTCATAAAAATATAATGATTTTAAGGTTTCAGGTCTCAGGTTGTTCCAGGGCTAGAATCAATTGAACAGGTTCCAATGGGGATCTGTATGAGTTTCTAGAGGTGAAACTGGAACTATCAAAATTTTTCATGGAATACAGTTTTGGAAAAAAAACAATTCAGAAATGTCAAAACGGTTTTTCAGCTCAGTTTGCCATCATACTGTGTCTGCCTGAGCTGCCGCAGTGAGTGATTCATGGACATTGTAGTTTTGGTGTCTCATGTCCCCATTGTCCCTTATAGGCTGGACTCCCAGGCTGGATTACATCTCCATGATGCATCATGGTCATGGAAATCCCATCATGCAGTGTGATGGGTCAACCAGAGAGAGAGCCACAGTATATGATTGGAGACGTAGTCCAGCCAGGTAGTCAGGTCCATAGAACAGAATGGGGGCATTAAGCGTCCGAACCATAACTCTTGTGAGGTACTGCAGCAGCTCAGGGAACACAGATTATTGTCAAACTGACCCGAATGAAACATTTCAATTTTTTTTGGCAAACTGAAATATTTCACGTCAACATGACCTGAATAGAAATATTTCAATTTGTTTTGGCAAACTGAAATATTTCACGTCAACATGACCTGAATAGAAATATTTCATTTTAATTTTCCCAACATAAAATAGAGGAATTTTGTCAAAATAGAAATTTTCCCATGGAAAATTTGAATTGGCCAAAAACTAAATTTATTTTATTTTATTGGGAAATTCCTGACCAGCTCTACTCATGCATTAGATGCTGATTAGTTATTGTGTTTTACAGTTATGACAGGCTAATGCCATGTGTAATTGCTAATTTCAGTGACATTTTTCTCAGTTGCTGTGTGTTTGTGAACTTTTTGAGGTAATTATGAGACTGGTGATTAAATGTGTTTGTGTATCCGTGATGCTAATCACTACAGAGTCAACAAAAGCCAACCAAATCTTGTAGCATTGAGTACATGCAAATGTGGTCCAGAGGTAAACTTCTAAGTCTCTTATAAAGAATGCATTAGGTGAAACATTGGGTCTGTGTTCACTACCAGTCAATTTAGAGAATCAAGAGATATTGGTGCTAGCTGTAAACATTGATATTTGTCTCTCCTCCTAGCCAGTGAAAATCTTATAGTAAAGAATTAAAAGTGAAAGTCCTGAGTCCTGAAGGTAGCCCTTGAAAATTAGTTTAATTCAGGCATGGTGCCACGGTTTTGTGGCTCTGACCTAATATAATTTGCAGTATTGTTAAAGGAGGAGATAGTAATCAAAAAAGAGAGAGAGAGAGAAAACATGTGCAGGAAGGAGTGTCCTTTAAAATAGATTTTTCCTGGATGGAGAGAGAAGTATTTATCCACCGTTATCTCTCAAAAACTGTTTGTGTCTCAGGGCAAAACTGGTGACTCATTTCAATTTTGCAAATATAAACTTATTTTAAGTTTAAATCATAAATTTATTTTAATTCAATGAATTAAATTTTCAGGGCTTATTCCAGTGTGAATGTGATTGTCAGTGTGCTTTTCTTCATTGTGGTCTTGCGTTTATTGCTGGTAAGGTACAAAGGATCTGAGGAAGGTTTAGCAGACTTTGAAAGATGCAGACAGAGCCTGTCCTCAGATTCTGCAGACCATATGAACTGTAAAAAGGTCTAGTTTGGGCTCAAAGGTATGTAGGGACTGAAGCAAGTGCTCCATAGAAACAAAAGGCCTGATGAAGGGCTCCTATAGACATAGAGTAAGAACTTATTGTTTGGCCATTATTCACTTAAGGAACTCCACAGAAGGGGAGAACTTTTTTGAAGCATAATATAGTAACTCCACAACACTGGAGCCTGTTACAGTCCTCTGAGGAAGAATGTTCTCTTGCAGATTTACAAGATGAGGAAGAAAGAGATTCCTTTGTGTGGATCCATCTAAAGCTTTCGAAAAAAAATTGTTAACTGCTAAATAGTAAGTGACTTTGTTAGAATTAAGGGTGCTTGTTCAACCTTAACATTGTCATCTCATGATTGTTAATACTTAATTGTGCAATTTCAATGTTAAATTAACCATGTTTTTATATGAAGTATATATGTTTAACTGAGCAATTGTACTATTAATTTGAAAGTAACAGCATATACAACAAGAACTACTTTATAAACATTTCCTAGCCTTGCAGTAATATAAATATTTCCACACATCTAACTAGTGGATCCATTAACTCTTCTCAGTGGGTAGCCTTTAAATGAGACTGCTTCCACAATATAAAAACATAAAGGTTAAAACCCAGGGCCACCAATTATTCTGGGAAGTTGAGACTAGATTCAACACTTTGTCAGGCTGGTAGGTTTATAATAATATTAATACTTATATACCGTAACACCTTTCAATCCAGGAACTGAAAGGATTTGACAAAGATTAGTTAAATTTAACAACAACCTTGTGTAAATATTGTTAAGATAGTTGTGTTGGAGGACTTGATGCAGTAAAAAGATAACTTGTATAAAAATGAATACAGTAACAAAATGGGTGCATTTGTGACAAATTATAGTGACTTAGTAGTCATTGAAGATAAAACAATAGATTGCTTGGCAATTTTTTATCAAATTAGTTCAAATGTATTTTTTGCGGTATACCCTTCACAGCCACATTCAGCATAGAACTTGGTGCTTGCCTCAATTTTCTCTCTTGATTTGTCTTTCAGAGATTACTTTGCAACATTATGGTAAACCATGAAAAGACCACTCAATATCTTTGCACATGATGACTAAAATATCAAAATAATGGGAATTTGTGATAGCTGGTTAGAAAGTCTGACCGTCTTAGGTTGGACTATATTAGTGTAAAGATACTAAATTAGCTATGTTTGATTGCAGATGATTGTTCTCATGGTTCTGAACCACAGCACATGGTTCCTATTGTTTTCCTATGTAATGCGCAGTTCTGGATAGCTTTCCAGAGATAGGGTTCTTTGTTTTGATTGACTACTAAAATAGCAGACTAGTCATCATATCTACATCAGAAATTTGCTTTGGAAAGAAGTAAATCAAGGTTGGAAAGTGTTTAGCTTTGGAAATCATCTTACTAAAGCCAAGACAGTATTATAATGAAAAAGGTGTGCCCAGTGTTATTGGAACAGGAGACTAAAAATAAAGGAAAATTTTGATTGCTAATTTGGCAGATTGATGATGCTAGAATTTTTGTCCTCCCAGCTTCCCAAAGAGATGGAGGCGGGAAGGGAAATAGCAAAACATTTGCTTTTTCTTCCTTGACTGAATATGGAAAGGGAAAGGAAAAATGGGTAGCATTTCAAGAGTTCATTCAGATAAATACAGTGATCAAAGTTAATAACTGTTAAACAAATACTCTGATCTTTGAGTAAATTCAAAGAATCCTTTATTGACTCAAAAAAGAGAATGCATCTAAAGTGGAGGAGGAACTGCTTTCATTGCGGATGTCACCCACCAAAAATTATAGTGGAAGTACATTAGGTTTTTAAATCTTTTATATGAAAGTCCCCATTTCTTCCACTTGGTAATTTAGTAACTTCTGTAATAGCTGTGGCTCCTGTTAGTCCCTATTCTACAGGACAATTTTTTATTTGACGAAAGAAGTAACTATAAACAGGCTTTTGCTAAGCCAGCCAGTTATTTGAAAACCAGCTTGGTGAGGTCTCTCTTATAGGAATTAAATTTGAAATATTTCTGGGGACCATCCCTACACTGCTCTACTTAGAAACAGACAACAGAGTTACATCAGGGATTTGGCCAAGTTTTTATGATGCCTTTACTGATTACGTGGAGCATATTTAAGAAAAGAGAACAGGAAGTTTTGGCAGCTTATATGCAGTCTTTATCAAGCCTGACAGGACAGTGTCAGAGTTGTTAAAGGTAGAAAAATTAATCAGACATCTTGCAGAGTGAATAATACAGTTTGAATAACTTTTTAAACTAGTAGACTCCATTGTTGACAGTTAAATGCATGCTAATAAATCCTGGTGCCTGATTTCAAGAGGTTAAGCAAGTCCACTGTGTTTTGTTTGTGCTTAGGGCTATGATTTTATCCCTTTGGTCACTGAAATCTTGGAAACTGCTGTAAAAACATCTGATTAAGCCCCCAAACCAAACGTGTTACAATCTGATGCACAGGGTTTCAACTCAGGTTTGGCCCATCATCCCCTCTGTCTCCATCTACAGAGGGGGGGGCGGGATAGACCAAACCTGAGAGGTGTTACAACCCTGTGCACCAAGCAACAATGTCCAGAGTGGGGAGCCAGGCCCAGCCCCAGGGGACAGAAGCCACCCCTGTGGAGTGAGTATGGGGTGAGCTCACTCTTCAGTACCCTCACTATTCTCTTGTGTATGTTGGTGTAGCATAATCTACATAATGTCGTGACTTTCCATGACTCTCTGCTTTTTAACTCCGCATCTTTTTTGTGAAATATACTAAAACTTTCTGTGCTGAAATGGTAGACTTATCTGTGCTTAATAGTGAGAAAACCATGATGATTCTGTTTATTACGTAAGGTAAACTTATATTTACTTATATTTACACAGACTAACACGGCTACTACACTTAAACTTATATTTACTTGGAATTTCTTTGTGTAGCATATTAACATCTAGAAAAAAATTCTGTTTATCTGCAATCTGTGACTGTAAATAGTTCAGTAGCTGAGTTTCCAATGAAATATGTGAAATATATACAGTACAATAGCACTGACTTTGCTGAATAATAATAGCAACCAAGAGAAAACTTTTGACTAAAGCCAAACTGTTGGTTTACAACGTCTATTGGCTTTTGACCCTGTCATGATCTCAGGGCCGTAGGCATGAATGTTGATTACTTAAAACAGGTCTAGAATAGAGTAATCTCTGATAAAATTCTTGTAAAAAATTTCTGATAGGAACCCAAGACATGACTCAATCAGTGCCACTGATATCTATGTCAAATTAAGAGTCAGATTACTAGGTTCTTATCTCAAGAGGTCAAATGAAATGGCATAAATACGTGAACTTTTTGAACAGTAATGGATGGTCTGAAAGAGGTTGCCAAGTGAGATTTCTGAGTTAAATGTTAGGGGCAAAAAAAAAGGGTTGGACCTTACACAAGTTGGATGGATTCCACTAGCCATCTGTTCAAGGAGTTACTTGATAGCTCATCAGCTGAGATCTATAAAATGTCCCAAGCCTATCACAAGTGACTTATTAAAATGGGGTTAATTCATTCATTAACTATTTCTCTTTTAATTTATTAATATAAAATAATAATATGTATGTATACACGTATTTTATTTAAAACAGTCATTTTTTACACAAAAAGCATTAGCGCATGAACGCATTTGAGCAATACAACAAAAAATTTTCAGTGACTATTATCACTGTTGATAATGCATTAGTAGGCAAAGTAGGCAGATTAATTTACTTACGGTAAGCTAAGTGCATTCTTGGCTCGTAAAGGGGAATAATTTGTTCACTTAAGCCAGATATCCCACGTTTGACGGCAAATGTCATTGCCTGGATTTCCCTTTGACAGTTTGGCAACCCTGCACCCCTGTTATAGTATCCATTTATTTGTCTTGTTTTCAGCCAGATTAATCCATTCTGTTTTGACAAGAAGACTGATGGGTAATTGATAACTGTGATAGACACAAACAGAAGAGTTGGATGCTGAATAATTCAGCACTTTTCAGTATCAATAAGAGAACAGGTTGAAGAATTTGTGTCTCTATTTACACTTAAACTAAACTAAGTCAGCCCAGACATTTATGCTGCCAGTCTATCAGAAAACCAAACAGTGTACATTCGGTTTCCACCCGACAAAATGTTTTATAAGCTTGTAACAATATGTGTGAAGCTGCCAGAATAATAAATAGGTACAGCAGCCCATGCATGCTAATGTTATGTTGTAAGCAGTTTTGTTGACAAGTGCTAATACTTCTTTCATACTATCATCAAAAGCAGCTAATACAACAGCCATTATTTGCTAGCTTTCCAAGCAAGACATGATGGATTGTGACCTTAATATGGGTTAGCCGAGTTTTGAAAGTTAAACAACTTGCAATAAATCATAGAATTATTACAATGCAGTTTAATTGGTTAAGGACTGTTTATTTCCTAAACAGGGTGAAAAATTTCTGTTTCGGCACTTTTAATTTGCAAAGTGCATTTTCATTATGAATGGCAGTTTAATATTCTGCTCTTTTGTCATGCAAAATATGCAACACATAGGCAATCTATTAATTGGACAAAAATGCATTGCAAGCGTAAATTATCCTTTATATCATCACTTGTGAGCTTTTACATCTATTAAATGTGTTAAATGGAATATAGTTAAAGATTGTACAACTTGCAGGTTAGTTTGGAAATTTAAATCAAGCTTCATGATGATTTTAATGACCTTTATTTGTGGCAAAGTAAAGTAATTAAATAATTGTAAATATAAAAGGACAATTTAAGCAATTTCCTTTTTCTTAAGACATACGCTTTATTGATTCAGTGGTTTTAGGGAATGTAGTAGTTGCCTACATTAATATTATTCTTGTATATAAGTAGATCTTTCCTGCTTCCTTTTGTTTTTCTCCAAACCAAAATACTAAATACTGTAACATACATGTACAAAGAGAGTAAATCAATAGCAAATTGAGATTACATTTGTAGCATTTGTACAATGTAATCACTCTTCATTTCATTTAGTGTAATGTATTTGCAGAATTTGGGACTATGAAAAGCATAGTACTGTGTAGATAATCGGATACTTATTACTAATATGTATATGTGCAAAACCTCAAGAACAACAGTAGAATAATATTTCTTAATGATTGTAAAAGTCATTTACTATCTAGTCTGTTGGTACTTTAATTATTTCTTTAACTATAAACTTTATTTAATAGTGGTGGCTATAGATCCACCTAAACATTAAGGGTTATTTATAGAGAAAATGTAGGCAGACAAATCGACTGTCTAATCTATTACTGCTGGGTTAAAACGGTGAACAGTACAGGAATTCTATCAAATATGCATTTTCTGCTTGAAATGAACTACTGTTCAATATATTTTTTGTTATAAATGATTGTACCTTTAAGCATGGGAGAAGGGAGCCTTGTCTGGCTTGCGGGGGGAGAGGGAATAGCACTTTACGGGTGGGGGTGGGAGAGATGCTCAGAGGCTATTGTAAAAGGGGGAGTGGGTCAGTGTGGCGACACTGACTCATCCCCAGGGACTTGAAGGGCTGGGGAGTTGAAAAAGGGGAAGCCTGGCAGGAGAAGCCTCTTTTCCCCAGAGAAGATCCACCCTCCTTCCCCTTGGAGGTGGCAAAATACCAGGTTTGGTCAGGACCTGCTGTGGGCAGCATGCTAGTCGCTCTGTTATACCAATAAAATAAAAAACAGCAGGATCTTTTAAAGAGGGATAAGGCAAAAAGGTCACATTTATTGTGAACATAATAATAAAGCAAAGATAAAAGTAAACAACGTTGTTTGACTACTTATTCCTATCACTATTTATTCCTTATACACTTATCTCTCGCTATATATATATATATTCATTCATGCATATGAATCATTCATTCAAGTTCTATATAGATGTTATAGTTACCAGCCTAGAAGTTGCTCATGCCAAGTTACTGGCCAGGTAACCTGGGCATGAGGGTGGAGCCGAGTCCTTGTCAGATTCATCTGATGCTCCTGGAGGTTGGCAGCAGAACCAGAGACTCAAAGTCCTCAGTTTTTAGAGGCCATTCTTATAGGGATTTATTCCTATGTTAGTCTATGGAAATTGCTTCATCATGCTGTTGTTGAATCAATCAGCAAATGGCACATTCCTGGTGGCTCCACGCTGTCCAAAGTTTGTTTTTCTCATCCTTCCAGGTGGTGGGGTGGATCCCAGTTTTACTCTCCGGGGGTTGTATCGGTCCACCAGAAACCTTTCTTTGGCCGATGGATACTCCCTTTCTAGGCTGGCACCTCCCTAGCCATTCATGTATATCATGGATTCATCAACATACATTCTTTATCACAACTGTTAAAGTATTGCTTTGAGAACAGGCTCTTTGTCTTAGGATGTACTAACACAATCAACAGCTTGCAAGTTTCACATAGTATCTTTCTGAGAACAGATACAATCAGTGGTTTACACAGACAGTAGCTTGTAAGTTTAACAAGGGATCCAAGAGATCTTTTACTTGGTAATGCTATGAGGTTTAAATTGTGGGGGACAAATTATGGGGAGTTACTTTCACTTGGGGAATCACTTTCAGTACCTTCTTTAATATCCCTACATAATCCCCCTTTTTGCATTGTTTACTTTTATCTTTGCTTTATTATTATGTTCACAATAAATGTGACCTTTTTGCCTTATCCCTCTTAAAAAGATCCTGCTGGTTTTTATTTTATTGGTATAACAGCTCCTTTCTAGGGGGTTGGGAAAGAATTTTTCCCTCACCACCAGATTGGCTTAGGTGGAGCGGGGGTTTTTTTCTTTTGCCTTGTCCACAGTGGTGGGGGGAGTTATAATGAGTAGGGAAGGGAGTTAGGCTATGATGTCGCAACTCATTATGTAAGTGTGGGGCGGATGTCCAGTGCAGGTACTCCATAGGGACGGGATACAGAGACCAGATAAATGGCTTTGTAAAGGACTTTAAAAGGAGGTGTTTGTTAAAGGAGCGGATCTGAGGGGAGAGGTTTGGTGCTCCTATGACTGACCCGGAAGGGAGTCAACCCCCCTTCTTTATAGCCCATATTAACCATCATTTGGGAGGAGGAGGGAGATGGTAAGGTCCCAGCAATAGGTTGTCTGGGGTACCTGGATGGAAAAAGAGAGGGCCTGGCGGAAGCTCCCGACGTAGATATTGAATGAACATGGAGTTACCCGCACTGTACACTTTTATCCACCGGGTAGTCCCAGATATCTAATAATAATGAAGTTGCAGCCTGATTAAATCCATGTCAAGTGTCTCTTGTCCTTGTTTTGGTATAGCCAGACAAAGAGCAAAACATTCTAGCTACTGTGCTCTGAAGTGCAGGCAGCTTTTGTGACCAAATATATTGGTAGCCTAAAGGTTCAAATTAGAGAATACATTACTTATTCTCTTCTTATATGTTTTACAAACTGCTAATGATTTTTTAGTTGTGTAGTAATTTCTTTTTAAAGGAGCAATTCCAATTATCTCAGAACGTAATCTAAACATTTGATTAATGATTGTGATTCCCTCCTCTCCCACAGCCCCCAAATGGAATCATAGACTGGAATATGCAGGTTAATTAAAGCAGAAGAAATGAAATGATCAGTATTAAGTAATTCAGAACAAAGGTTTGTTATCACAAAACAAAAATGTGCTCACTAAGTGGTGCTCACTAAGATCAGAATGAGTTAACCAACAAGCTTAGGAAAAAAAACTTATTTTCAGTAATATAATAAAGTATGCAGAAAATGTATACAGCATTCTCCACTGATGTTAACGTGAAAGAGTAAGGAAGTTGAATTAATGCTTTCGATGACCACAATGGATTTTTAACAGTTTAACAAAGATAAGAACTATCCAGTGAAAAGTGAAGGACCATTTTGTTCATATTTATATGGAGTTCTTTATTTCCCTCAGAATCTTCTACTTGCTAACTTGGGTTTATTAGCTGTGTTGTATTAAGCAAAAAAAGAGTATTTGATAGCCACAGTGACCCAGGCATTCCGTCACAACCAGACTGGTAAACTGTAATTTACATTAAAACAGAAGGGGGAAGCATGAAAGTCTCCAGCTTCTTCAAAAGTGGCAGTCCATCTCCCTAGTGGGACAGCTACTTAGGATGCATCACTGCAGAATTTTGCACCCTCCACTGGCTCCCATTTGACTTCCAGTGTCAATTCAAGGCTTTTGCCTAAATCTACAAGGCCATTAATGAATAAGGGCACAGAGACTACTGCTCCATCTATGACTGACTGAGACATGAACTCAGTGCAGCTGCCAACCCTAGAACAAAAACAGTGGAAACCAGACATGAGGTGTTCATGGTATAGGCAGTAGCGTAGCCAGGTTTAGAGCACAGGGGGAGTGGCGCTATAAAAAGGCGCCTCCCCGCTCCCCTTGTACTCACCCTGCAGCGCTTTAAAGGGCCTGGGGCTCCAGCCGCTGTGGAGCCACGGGCCCTTTAAAGCGCCGCCGCAGCTGAGCGGGGAGACAAGGGGCGGCTTGCCGGGGCTGCCCCTTGTCTCTCCGCTGAGCTGCTGAGTGAAGAGACATGGCGTGGCTCGCCATGGCTGCCCCTTGTCTCCCCGCTAAGCTGCTGAGCTGAGAGACATGGGGCGGCTCGCCGCGGCTGCCCCTTGTCTCTCTGCTGAGCTGCTGAGTGGGGAGACAAGGAGCGGCTTGCTGCGGCTGCCCGCTCCCTCCCCGCTGAGCGGAGAGACAAGTAGCGGCTCGCCGGGGCTGCCCCTTGTCTCCCTGCTGAGCTGCTGAGCGGGGAGACAAGGGGCGGCTTGCTGCGGCTGGAGCCACGGGCCTTTTAAAGCGCCCCCCA
Source organism: Chelydra serpentina (assembly GCA_037349315.1). Classification (NCBI taxonomy): domain Eukaryota; kingdom Metazoa; phylum Chordata; order Testudines; family Chelydridae; genus Chelydra; species Chelydra serpentina. The sequence continues at coordinate 53,445,086 of JBAIAC010000042.1, forward strand.
CCCCAGCCCAGCTCCGGCAATGGGGCTGGGGGTGGGGGGGGGGCGCTTTAAAAGGCCCGTGGCTCCCCGCAGTAGCAGGAGCCGCGGGCCTTTTAAAGCGCCGCCCTAGCGAGGCTCTGGCAGCGCCTTAGCGCCGCTTTTCCTCATAGGGGGAGCAGCTGCTCCCCCTGCTCCCCCACTGGCTACACTACTGGGTATAGGATGCTTAGCTGTGTAACAAGCTACTAGAAGAGATTAGATTATACTGCAAGGCCTATTTGCCCAGCCAACCATTTGCCACAAGCTTCCCCTCCAAAGTCTAATAGAGGTAAATTCTGATTAACCAAACCCTGATTATCTGAAATTCAGCTATGTCCTCTGAAATTAGAATTTCATTTTTCTGAATTCTGGATATGTCCACTCAGCAATTTGAATAACCGCAGTTTACGTGTACAAAAAAATTCAATACAAACATGCTCTCTCTCACCAAAAAAAACCCCACAACAAACAAGCAGACTTTTCCAAAACCTGGGAGAGCCAAATAGAAGAATCCTCCACACCTCTGCAATTTAATGTGTTCAATGGCAAGATACTATGTATGGGTGGAGGTAGCCAAATGATCAGTCGAAAGAAAGAATGAATAAGTAGAGATGAGTAAGGCAAAGTTTTTGTCATGGATATTTTTAGAAAAAGTCATGGACAGGTCACAGGCAATAAAAATAAATAAATTAATGGACACCCGGGACCTGTCCCTGACTTTCACTAAAAATATCCCTCACAAAATGGGGAGGCGGGTTCAGCACCCACTGCTGATGGGGCTCCTGGGTCCCCCAGCACTGTGGGGAGTGAGAGCTGTGGAGTCCTCCTTCCTGTGGGGCTGGGTGCTCATGGGGGTCCCCTGCCGCCCGCCAGGGCTGGGAGCTGCAGGGTCCCCCAGCCACTTGCCACAGCTGGGCAGCTTCTGGGGTTCTCCCCGCTGCCCGTCACGGCTGGGCAGCTGTGGGGATTCCCTGCTGCCCTGGCTGGAGAGCTGCAGGGTGCCTCCACCAGTATGGGGGTTGAGAGCTGCAGGGAAGGGAAGGAGGACGCTGGCTGGGAGCTCCAACCCGGGGGCAAAAAATGTCACAGAGGTCAATGGAATAATCAGAGCCTTAGAGATGAGTAATTCACCGCAAATAAAGTACTTAGTGAAATTAGTGTGTGTGTGAGGGGTGAACATTCTTTGAGCAGATAATTTTCTCAATGTTATTCGTTATTTGAATTTACTCAGATGTTTTGCAAGTCATGTATTTATTTATTTATTATTGTTTCACACCATGAAGCAACTGCAAACAGTTTATGTGTAGGGTTGCCAGGTGTCTGTTTTTTTACCTGAAATTTCAGTCGAAAGGGGACCTGTACAATGTCCAGTTAGAAGTACTGACCAGACACCAAATGTCTGGTTACTGCTCGCAGGGGCACCAGAACAGGGGGGCCCAGTCAGCGCCCACTGCAGCGTGTGTGACTGCAGCGAGGCACTTGCAGAGAGCTGGCGGCAGCATGGCTCTGAAGCAGGTGGCTGCCAATCCGCGCTGCGGGATTCTGTTTGGATCATGTCCTATTTTCCATCCTCTTCTCTGCTCCCCAGCTCTGGACACATCCCCTGCCCGCTGCAGAAAAACCCCATCTTCGTGGGAAGCCGCTCCCGGGGCTATGAGACATACGTGACGGGCATCGGAGCCCCAACCTGAGCCAGGGATCCAATGCAGGGCCGCCACTTCTCCCCGGGGTAGAGGTGACATTGCAGCACCATCTCCCGCTTAGGGTCCGGTCTGGTCCAGGAGGGTGGGGGAGCAGTTCCCTTAAAGCCTAGGGCATGCGGCTCATTGTGGAGTCTGGCCTCCAGCTTGCGCATGCAGTGAAGGGAAAGAAGGGCATTTCCCCAGCCTGTTCCCGTTCGATCAGCCAGACAGACTGACAACATCTCTCTTCCCTCCCTCCCCCTCCCGCCCCCCATGATCACTGCCTGCAAACGTCACTGCCAACCTAGCCCAGGGTGTGGGGACTGGGGGTGCCAGGTCATTAACCCTTGCCAGTCCCTTTTCAGTCAGAGCTGACTCCTACCTGCATCTCTTAGGCAGGCTCCAACTCAGCTCCAAGCCCAGCTCTGCAGATGGCAGATGAGTCCTGGGGATTGGGGGAGAGAGCAAGAGGGGTAGGGGGGTGCTGTAGTTTCCAGGTTTAAGAAATTGGAAATTTGGCAACCCTATTTATGTGAGTATTCCATTGCTGATATTTGAAATTCTTGTTTTGTTGTGAGAGGTCATACAGCATTGTTTCTGTTCCCTGATCCTCTTATAATTCAGACAATAGCCTGAGGAAGGCAGTGGGGCTTTGCAGCTCACAGGGATAGGTCGAACATAATTAGATGAGAGAATTTTACAAAGTTTTAAACCATGTCTGTCTTGGTGACATATGCGAGGTATTATAAAGCTTCCAATAAAATTAAGCGACTATAAGATTTATTGGCATTTTGTAGAGTTTACAATTAGGGCCAGACTTTTAAAGGCATAAATTTCTGTGCATCACTTGTGGAGGTATGCGTCTAAGTTAGGATTTGTGCATATAAACTCTGGCTTGTGTGTGTGCTTCTAGAATCGTGTGGAAGCTTAAAATATTACTTGTGCTATTGCTCCCATGCTAACTGCTGAAAAGCTATTGTTTCCTCTGCTGTTATTTGAATTACACAGCTTCTGAAATGGGACAATAAGCATACTCCAGATCTTTACAACATCAAGTTGAAGAAAATCTATTTCAAACAGTGTTGCTATAATGTGGCTGGTTTCCCGGATGCTATAATGTGTATTTCTGCCATCTAAATATGTAGGAAACTTGCTCCAACAAAAACAAAGCAAGCAACTGTAACCCACACACCTTCTGGGTGTGGTGTTCTGTCCCATCCAGTTGGCACCAAGACCACTTAGAGAGAGAGATGAAATGAATCTGCTCTACAGCCTTAAGCTAACAGCCAGTTGGCTTTTAGCTTGTGGTAGAGGCTCATGCATTAAGCTCCAGAGGTCCCAAGTTCAGTCCCACCTGCTGACAACTGGGGTCTGTCAGCGTTACACCAGCATCTTTACTGTTGATTCTGGTTTCCAACGTGCTCCTCCTGTATGTGACTTAGGCCTGGTCTACACTAGAAAATTAAGTCGGCTTAAGGACATCACTCAGGGTATGAAGAATACAGTGTAACCCGCAGTGTAGACAGTGCTAGGTTGATGGAAAAATTCTTCCATCAACCTAGGGCTTGTCTACACTTAAAATGCTAGAGGGGCACAGCTGCTCCACTGACACTACCTGTCCCCATGGGAGGGGTTCTCCTGTTGGCGTAGGTAATCTATCTCCCTGATAGGCAGTATCTAGGTCAAGGGAAGCATTCTTCCACTGATGTAGCTATCTACATGGGACTTGGATCGGCTTAACAACACCGTTCAGGGGTGTTGATTTTTCACACCCCGACCAACATAGTTAAACTGAATTAATTTTCTAGTATAGACCAGGCTCTTGTTACTTCCTCTCCGAGAAATGGATTACCTACGCCGACGGGAGGCAATATAGGTAGTGTCTTCACTGAAGTGCTTCAGCAGAACAGCTGTGCCACTGTAGCATTTCAAGTGTAGACAGGCCCTTAGTAAATGTTATGTGTGCCCAGAAAGTAGAGGTACACGTAACAGCACACAAGAAAAACAGTCTGTCATAGCAAAAACATTATGAAATAGCTTTTCTTCAACTTGTTGTGTAAAGATCTTGACTGTGCTTCTTGGCATATCACCAATCTTGGCAATGCTGAGGACTATTTTATTATCCTGATTCACTGTATACTCCTAGATGAACTTTAGCAATGCTGGGGCTGGCTAACTACATGATCCTAAATTTTGACAGTGATATTATCTGTTTTTCTGCATGCTCCTACATTAATTTTGACAATGCAGTGCTATGGTTTGCTGCAAGCTCCTCTGTGAGATATTTGTTTTCTCATTGCAACAGTGTGGCCAACTCTCATAATCTTGTCATGAGTCTCATCCTAATTATTGCTTTCCTTAAAGCCCCAGCTCCTGGAGTCAAGTGGATATGTGATGATTTCAGCCTTTATTATTAAAGAAAAAGTAAGTTTCTAGCCCTATGGAGAAAGCTTCAAAATGTGACACCAGTGTATCTTAAAGGCTAAAAAAGCAGAAGGCAAATAAAAAGAACACCAAATCTATTATTTTTACATAATTTCATGAATTTAAAGCCAATCTCATGATTTTTAGTGAGCATGACACATGATTTTTGAACATTTGGGGCTGGCAATGCTATGAAAGCTAGACCACATTCATTCAAAGCTGACAAAATCAAAACATAGCTGCTTGAGGCCACCTCTAATTTCAGTGCCCAAATGATGGAGCTATCAAGGCAGGTCACTTAATACTATCGGGTGTTACATGGCATTGAACTTTTAGAAGGACAATAAAAATAGGAATCGATTTACAACTGTGGCTAAACATGGGGCCAAACTCTCTCTGGCACCATTTTTCAACAGCAGAGAATTTGGCCTACAATGTAGATTTTACCACTACCTTTATTGCTATAGAAAGATTGTAATGCTTTTTAAGAAAGGAAAATATGCATTCTCTTGTTACAAAAATTTGCATTCTGGGAATATTTTATTTGTATCTTACATTTAAAAAGTGTCATGGCAAGAAATGGGTTTGATTTTGAAGGGGAATCATTTTGAATAATTAACCATGAATTACTCTAATTAGAGGAAAATAATTATAGGTTGGACATAAGCTGTTTCAAATGCGAAGTGTAGAGTAAGAGACTATTGGAAAAATAATGCCACCTGATAGAAGCTGAAATTAATCCAAAAAAGAACTTTTCTTTGAAACGGGATTTAACTATGGTGTTTTAAAATGTCTCCAATTTAAAACATGCAAATTTCTTCTGAATTATTAGTGGGCCTATGTTGTTGAATTACAAAATCTTCAGTCTAATAATTAACGAAGGCAGTTTTATTCTTTAAAAGAGAATTGTCATTAACTCCTCTCTTAATAGCAGAGCCCTTGTTCAGAACAACTACTGAGAAGACTAAGGGCACCATTTCACATCATGCAAATGCTGATTTAAGTGTTTGCCTAAACCTGTTATTTTAAAGATGAATGTGTTTTATTGTGTGTGTGTTTGCGCCCACGTGCACACACACGCAATATTACACATACACAGATCCGTAATACTGTTACCTGGAATTTTCAAAGGAGCTTAAGGAGGTCAGGTGCCCAAACCTTTTTGAATTTCAAAGGGATTTGGATGCTTAACTCCACTAGTCTCCTTTGAAAATCCCACTCTGAAAAATTATGATATAACCTGAAATTACATATTATTTCTCAAGGATTCCTTGCTTTTTTGAAAACATCACCATGTGTATTGCAGGAAGCAATATTGGTAGTTTGGTTTTCCTTTCTTTTTTAGATTTTTTTGTTTTAAATTCTAGAAGCGACTCATCCAAATTCTGGGAGCACGCTACAAAACTTAAAATTCAGTGACCGTAATTTTTTTAAAATCAAAACATTAAAATGAGATAATCATTTCCCAGTGCCTCCACAAGCATAACACCGTTCAGCCCCAAAATGTAATTACCTGATTATAATAAATAACCCATTTTACTCTCATCTCATTCCTTCCTTGAATGCTAAAAGAAAGGTGAAATAAGAGGAAGGTGAGCTTTGCAGCAAAACTAGAAGGTTAACAAATCCAAGCTCTGTTTGATCAACAAGGGAAGAATGTTCCAGAGTCAGGTACCCTCACAGAAAGCACCCTGCTGGCAGTGCCCTCTCACCTATAACAAAATGTATTAACAAGTAGTCAGCACCATAGTAGTGCTCCAATATTGTGTTAGGGTGTATTACAGTGCTGGAAGTTGAGGTACAAAATCAAAGTTCCCCTGAGGCGCTTTTTGCAAGAGTAGAGCCATAATAACACTGGTATTCTGATCTAATTCCAGATTATGTAATTTCATGTTGCCTAGCTAAACTCCCTTTTCAATTTCAACTAGTTACAGTAATCATCTCCACTGTTACAGAGTGCTATCATATGGCTCTGGTCTACCGTCCTATAGGCAGATGAATTTTAGTGGTGAGTAAAGTGAATGCTGTGTATATAGGGCCAAATGCAAATCCTCTTTAGGGCCCCAAATGCAGCAGAACTATTGCATTTGCACTGCATGGAGAGCATGCTACAGAGCGGCCATACAGAGGTACTCCATTATCCTCATACGCTGCAGAGCAGAACTTCATGACGTCTTTTTCTGCAGGAAGGCAGCTGGGCCAGTGGGTATGCATAGATCTACGAGCCCACAAACAGAAAATGCTTGCTCATTCCTGCAGTTTGAGGATGAGAACTGTTGGACTTACTTTCACTGTACTCCCTTTACCGAATTGCAGCTCCTCAAGTCAGCAGGACCAGATGTGCTTTGGGAGCACTGAGAGAAGGTATACCATGGCCTTTTCTTGAGGTTTACCCCAAGGGAGAACAGCTTTAATGTGTGCTCAGAACCTCACAGGTGGAGTGTGTCTCTGACCGTAATTCCTCCCCAGCGAGCACCATCCACATAGTGGTGATTTTACAGTGGGGCAGCTGAAACCTAGACCCACCAATCCATCTCATATAGGGGGCACCAAACATCCATTTCCCGTTGAAATTGCTGACTTTAGAGAGGGAGTGTGTGTGTGTGTGCGTGTACACACACACACACACACACACACACACACACACACACACACACACACACAGAACCTTTCACCGCTGTAGGCTACCAATATAATTTTTTTTAAAAAATGTTAAAAACCATTGATTGGCAAAGTCAAGCATTTCAGGGGAGGACATTACACACACTTTGCCAGTCGGTTACACAACTGTTTCAGGGAGAGCAGTGAGTCTCATCTTAGAACAGCAGTTACAGGGAGCATGGGAAAGAACACAGCTTTGGCATATTTATTTTTTAAAGCAGTGTGATGAATTTATGAGCCTTGGGTCTGTCATATTAGATACCTGTATTCTATTCCCAGCCCTACCTAAACTGACCTTGAGCAGCCTCTGTTATTGTATTATAAAAGGGATTAATAGTTGCATGTCACTAGACCTGGTGTATGAGACTTTGATCAGTATGAGAGTGGTGAACAGCACAGAAATATTAACGTCAGTCATTATACGAATTTAGACCAGAACCCATGGCCTACGTCAAAGGATGTTTAATTGGGAGGGGTTGAGGGATGGAATACCCTAACCTCTCTCACTCTCTTGTGTAATCATTATGCCTAAATTGCAGATAGGCATGATAAGACTGCCAAATATGTGTCAGCAATGCTAGCTTTGGATAGATCTGATACATCGTAGGTATGACCCATTTCTGTGGATGCCCCCTGCAGGCAGATTTCTTCCGCCTAGAGCCCAATACCCAAGGTTTAATATGGTCCTTTTGAAAATGGAATTTAGGCACATAAGTCTCATAGACTCATAGACCTTAAGGTCAGAAGGGACCATTGTGATCATGTAGTCTGACCTCCTACACATTTCAGGCCACAGAACCTCATCCACCCACTCCTGAAATAGACACCTAACCTCTGGCTGAGTTACTGAAGTCATGGTTTAAAGACTTCAAGTTACAGAGAATTCACCGTTTACACTAGTTTAAACCTGCAAGTGACCCATGCCCCATGCTGCAGAGGAAGGTGAAAAACTTCCACAGTCTCTGCCAATCTGACATGGGGGAAATTCCTTCTTGACCCCAAATATGTCAACCAGCTAGAACCTGAGCATGTGGGCAAGACCCACCAGGCAGATACCTGGGAAAGAATTATCTGTAGTAACTCAGAGCCCTCCCCATCTAATGTCCCATCTCTGACCGTTGGGGATTTTTGCTACTAGCAGCCACCGATGGGCTATATGCCATCATAGGCAGTCCCATCATATCATTCCCCTCCATAAATATATCAAGCTCAGTCTTGAAGCCAGTTAGGTCCCCCCCTCCCTCCCAATGCTTTCCTTGGAAGGCTGTTCCAAAACTTCACTCCTCTGATGGTTAGAAACCTTTGCTTAATTTTGAGACTAAACTTGTTGATAAACTTATTGTTTATATCCATTTGTTCTTGTGTCCACATTGGCGCTTAACTTAAATAATTCATCTCCCTCCCTGGTATTCATCCATCTGGTGTATTTATAGAGAGCAATCATATCTCCCTTCAGCTTTCTTTTGGTTAGGCTAAAAATACCAAGCTCTTTGAGTCTCCTTTCATAAGGTAGGTTTTCCATTCCTCGGATCATCCTAGTAGCCCTTCTCTGCACCTGTTCCAGTCTGATTTCATCTTTCTTAAACATGGGATGCCAGAATTGCACACTGTATTCTACTTAGGTGCTTTTGAAAATTATAACCTAGTTGCATTAATGGTTGTTTGAATTTTTATTTGCTGCCTTCCTATGAAGCAAGTACATGGCCACTGCTGAAGGCAACATATCAAAATTAGACAGTCCAGATCTAATATAGCAACTCCTGTGTTCTTATGAGCATAACATCTGATGTTAGTTGCATTAGCCAAGTCAATTATATGTTATACTAGTGCAGTGGTGGATTTCTCTCCCATCATCTGTTGCACACTGTCCTTACAGGTTGTAATGAAATTCATGTCATGTTGGCAAAAATTTTCAAATATAACTAGGGATTTTGATTGTCTCCGTTTTTAGGGGTCCAATTTCAGACACTTCCTAGACTCTTGGTTTTCAGAAAGAGCTGAGCAATTTCCCTCTGAGAATCAAGCCCCTTGAAGTTGCTACAATTTGAGCATCTAAATTCAGCAGTCACTTTTGAAAATTTAGGCTATTGAATTTCACTTGCTGACAATTATGAATTTCCTTCTCTAGGAACTCTTCAACTGTATAGATACCGGGGCAAGTCATTTTCAGTTTACTCAACTTGCCATGATCAACAAACTAACTTTCCTTATTAAGTGGCATATACAAATATTATCATGTAGACTTGTTATCTGGACACTTTAGGGACCTAATTCTCATTTAACCTAACAAATCAAGAGTAACTCCACTGTGTTCAAAGGAATTACAAGGATATAAAATGAAACTAAAATTCACAAGAGAAGAATCAGTCTCTAGGTCAAAAGTATAAACAAAAGATCATCCTAGGCCTTTAACATTTCCAGCATGTATCTGTTTACTCTTTTTCTTTAGAAATAAAATTTAAAACATTCTGAAAGAGAAACTAATTCTTTTCAAAATCGATTTAATTGCTAATATGTCTTTATAAAATGGGAATGGGAAAATGGGATATTTAATTATGATTAGCAGTGACTGAAATTCCACTGCACCTGTTTAATAAAAAGATGCACAATAGTTTGTTTTTCCCCTTCATTTGAGATCCTGTGGATTGTTCCCATTAATAGGAGAAACATAAGGTGCAGTCAAGTTTCTTTGATGCAGTCCTGTTTTATTTACAAAGAATGTACTAAGTCCTGTTTCCCTGAACATAGCAAGAATCAAACAGCAGGATTCAGTTTCTTTGTTCACAGCTCCAAGCCCCTTTCTAGACTGCACTCAGCCTAAAATGTCTTGGACTTTTCTCAGGGCCACGCTATCTCTGCTTTTCTGGTCTTGTTGCCTCTCTTTCCCAGACACACAAACCTTCACAACACAATACCTAGGGAAACCCTTCTGCCCACATGTGCCTTTATTTTGTGTGGTGACGTGCCTGTGTTTTGGGTGGAGGCTGCTATTTTTTCAGCTACCTGATTCCATACAGTAGCTTAACTCTTTCTCACATTTATCCCAGTTGTTCCACCCATTCCATCTAATGAGGTTTAAACCAGCTGATCCAAGATGGAGGTATTGCACCCTCCATCTTGGATTAAGACATCCAGATTGTGTTGAGAACCAGCTTGATCTTGACAAGGTCAGTCTGTGCTAACCACTGACCTGCTGTGATGTGGCTAACAATGAGACAGCTATCACCATTGAATGAATCTCCTCCATAGGAACAATGGGTTTTCTTATTGGTAGGCCACTGACTTTGAATGACTGTACAACTCTGTTGAGGGAGGGTGGGGGGCTGGAGCCTGGAATTCCCCTAGCTGAAGCACATGGGCAAAAAAGGTACAGAGACTTTTTAGAAAGGTAGTGCGTCTCTGAGCAAAGGGACCAGGCCACTATCACGTGCAAGAAGAGCAGGCTTAGGAGAGAAAAGGCAGGATGGGCTGCCTAGCCTAAGGACACTTATCAAACCCAGGATTCACAGAAGGAGTAAGATCAGACTTGGATTTGGTGTAGGGGAGGAGCTTACAAGCACATGGAGCCCAGACTGATGATTGTTGAGAAGAGAGGACTGGACCAGCATGTGTTACAGTTGTATGATACAGTCTTTAATTACATGAACAAGTACTTTTTTTTCTCCTTCATTCAATGCACAGAATGGAGTTGCTCTGGGTGGTGAATCAGGATTGTATAGTGAAGGAGGCTGTTGCCCGTAGCATCTTTGCCTCACTTGTTGCAGAAGCTGGAATGTGTGTAGTGAATGACACAGGGGACTGCAGGAAGGGAAAAGGTGGTCTCATAGTTAAGGCTAATCGAATTACTTAAACCAAACATTTCACAGGTGGTCACTAATTGTATGGGTGCCTGACTTGAGACCCAGGGGTCTGATTTGCACAAATGCTGAGCACTCAAATCTACAGCTCAAGTCAATGGGAGCTGTTCTTTGAACAAGTAAAGTGCTATTTAATGCTACGTTCTCTGAAAAATCAGGTCCTTGATGTCTTAAATTGGACACCTGACATTAGTGGACACTGTTGACCTTAATCTCTCTCTCTCTCTCCCATCTGGGCTTCAGCTGGAGAACTGTGTCCAGTTTTGGGCACTACACTTGAAGAAAGAAATTAGAGGGAGTCCAGAGGAGAGCAACAAAAATGATAGAATTTTAGAAAACATGACCTATGAGGAAAGGTTTAAAGAACGGGGGTACGTTTATGAGAAGAGAAGCTTGGGGAAAAGAGGTGTTGGGAGGGAGAAAGACATGATAGCAGTCTTCAAATATGTAAAAGGTTGTTACAAAGGGGATGGTGATCAGTTGTTCTCCATGTCCATGCGTGAAGGATAAAAAGTAATTGGCTTAGTTTGCAGCAAGATAGATTTAAGTTGATCTTAGGAAAAGTTTTGTCTATAAGGATAGTTAAGCACTAGAATAGGTGACTTAGGGAGGCTGTGGAATCCTCATCACCGAAGCTTTTTCAGAACAGGTTAGACAAACACCTGTCAGGTATGGTCTAGATTTACTTATTCCTGCCTCAGGGCAGGGGGATGGACTAAATTACATCTTTCCAGTCCTTTCCAGCCTTACATTCCTATGATTCTATGAGTCATCTCGCAGCGGTGTTTGCAAATAAATTCATTAATGTTTGTGAAGCACTTAGATACTATAGTGATGAACACCATCGGAAAGCCTGTGAGGAAACAAATAATTCTGTCTTCAGAGCAGGCTTTTAAATAGTGAGCAATAAATAAGGCATGGGACCACACATTGAACAACAAGAAGAAAATGAAATACTGAATAGTAGCTCATTAACTGGCACCATTCATTTGGTGCACTGATTGAGGCAGATTCCTGTGGAAAAAAATGTGATCATATTATTAAAGACTGTATCATAAGGGGATCCAATTAAGGTTGAACCCGGCAACAGTAATTCTGACATTTGCTAACTTTTGAGTGCTTGACTTTGCAACCTTAATAATGTTTTAACCTAGTTTGTGTATGTGATATTATATATAACATAGTATTATACTATATAGTATTTTATATTTAATATAAAGAATTGGGTGTACATAATTTAATATTTATGTATTCACATGTTGGTGGCTATCAGAGAATTCAGTTATTTTGATTAGTTAGTGATGAACTTCTGGTTGAGATATAAAAGATCATCAATAACAATTGGAATTAAATGGCATATCCACAGTCAGCACAATAGATATTTTGTTTATGTGGCACTATTGTTAGATTTTTTTTTTCATTTCTGAAAAGATAAAATGAAAAAACTTTTAGAGTGAGTCAACCATGGGTAAACAGTACTGCAGCCAGGTGTCAGGATAAGGGATAGACTGGACATAGTGTCAAAAAAGTGCGTGGATAATAGGAAGAGGATTCAAAATGCTTTTTAATTTAACGTTTACTTCACAATCTTTCTCCGATCCCTTTTTTCCCACTGTATCCCCTCTATATTTTCAACAACAATGTGATCATTTTTCAGTATTTAAATGTCTACCCATGTAATCTGTCGCTGCTAAAAGCATTTCTAATCCAGCATAAGGCACCAGTTCTGCAATTGACCTGTATGGGTGCATCCCTGCACCTGCACAGAGTCATTTACGGGATCAGGGCCTGATATATTGCTGCCTTATATATTATAGACTTTTGCAATGTCAATATTGCCAATTGCCAAAAAATCATGGCTCTGTCCCACAAAATAAGAAGAATCACTTGAAAAAAACTATTAGATTTTAAGAAAAATAAGTTTGGTTTTTTTTTTAAATTTGTCTTCTCTTTCTGAGTCATTAGGGTTCACATTTTCAAACTTTATTTCAACCATAAGGGCTAGAAACTTTTTTAAAAAATGAGACACTAACATAATCACATGACTCCAGGGGCTGATCATTTAACTAAAACATCATATATCATGGGCTATTTGATAAAATGACAAGATTTGGCAGCATTGGCGGGTTTTTTTTTTAATAAAGAATACAGTTTGTTGTGAGAGAAATGTCAGAAATTGTTCAAATACATCATTTACACAGATGATTTCCTTCTTTGAATTCTCAGGGCCCAGTCTGCAAAACTTGGCACCCATATTGTGGTAGCCAAATTTGTGTATGCAAATGCAAGTTTTGAATATCCAGACATTTTTAAAGTGTGTTTTAGGTGGCCATATTTGAACATATAAAACTAATATTTTAATGAAAATCTTTTACTCTGCTCATGGCCTCTATAATTCTGTGAAATGTCAGTGCCACTTTCATTATCAGAAATAGGAGATTCTCATGTTTTTTTTATACATCCTGTTTTTTTAACACTGTTAAAAGATGCTTGGCACACATTGACAATTTGCCATTTATCCACAGCAAATAAAACACATATTCTAATTGCAAGAGCCTTTTGCCAATGTAATCCAGACAGAGCTATCAAGGAAAGATCCTCCAATCCACACCCTGTACCTATATTTTAATACAGTTTCCCTGTAATCTACTGTATCTCAAAATGTAGTTATTTAATCTGAATTAACACCATGAAACATCTGTTTCTCTCTCATTTTCTTTTCTGTGGCCTGAAAAGCTATTGCATTTTTCTGCTGTTAGTTCAAAGATGTCAGCTACAACATCTTATTTATTTTTCTTATTCTTTGTCTACTAAATTTAACACTTATACATTTGGCAAATCTCTCTCTCTGGTCATCAAAGAAAATACTGGTTAAAATATCTGACAAAGGTATGACTCTAAAGCCAATTGAGATCTCTTTTACTTTCGATTTACCTTCATCATAAAAAGATTTCTGATCATATCAAGGTCATTTTGTTACTTGCATTTTTGCATCTTTACATTATAATTGTTTCCTTCTGCAGAAATAAATGCTGTAACCTTGAATGAAGCAGTTACTAATAATGTTACACTAAGCAAATAAATGTCAGGAATGAACTAGTCTTGACTGCCTAATATAAGCTTCTGTAGTATTCATGTATAATGCTCTAATCATTGGCGCAAAACATCCAATTAATTTGCTTTCCCTACATGTTTTTACTGGCCAAGATGCACAGGGGAGTAGTGTGCTCAGTCATAATCATGCTCCACAAAGGCTGGAAATGTTCCCTTTGAGCTTCCAATCATTAGGTCAGCTGAAGTGAAGACAAGCCCATTGACAAGTGAGAATGACAATAATTTATTTTCTATTGATGGGTTGTGACAAATCATGTTGGAGCAGTGGCTGCATACTGTGGGGCTCCATGAAGGAAGATTGTGATGGGCAGAGATGAAACCCTTCACAGCTCATTTAGTCCAAATGTAGCCACCTGGGTGGTGAATCAGTTCAACATACCAGCCCAAGCATTCCTGCACAAAATTAGATCGCTAACAGGCAAACCATATAGGGGTTCCTAGAAGGCATTAATCAACACGGCTGAGCTGCCAAAATGCAGAATTCAAAAGTAGGAAACACAAGAAGGGTTAAAATGTGACAATTCTGTAACAAATTCAAGAATTTAATTACTATCACACAATTCCAGGTTCAGTAAGGGTCTTGGAAGAAAAATGATGAACTTTAAACTGGCAAACTGAAGAATTACCCCTGCTGAAAACAGCCTAAGATTTTTACAAATGTTAATTAGTAAAAGCAGCATGAAGATTTATTTAAGCTCGGGCACACCCCCTTCAACTATCAGCTGACAGGTCAAATTAAATTTATGTGCTTCTTACCACTGCACAGCATACTTCATCTTATTTAAATTTATTTTTTCCAGTGATGTGCTTAGCATCTGACATCTCATGCTGTTTCGGAATACAGGCAGTTATTTTATTTTGCAGACTATTACAAACTTGCCCAGCTTTTTGGCTGAACTCTACTTTTTTGTAGAAGAGATTTCACAGGCATACGGAGATCTGGACCTCACTGTTTAATAGGCATTTTATTTTTCTTTATATGTGTGATTTTCTTCTAAGAGAAAACTGTTGTCTATATTTAGGGCCAGATTCTCTGTTGCATTCTGGCCTCTTGCCAAAGTGATACAGCCAGATTGGTTATGCTCGGGTGTACTGTACTTTAGGGCTCTTTCCTATCTTGCATGAGAGTACCTGGAGAATTAGGGAGCCTAAATTAACTCCCTGGCAGCATTACTCCATCCCACTCCCATTCACTTCCCTACGCACACGTACACACACCAATCATCACTCACCTTGGTAAAACCGAGAATCTGGGCCTTAATTTTTTTTTAAAAGCCTTTGATCCATACAACAACTCCAAAATGTATAGAGATGCTAAAGCCATTAAATATACAGTGTATTTGGAATAAGAGCTGTGACAGTGTAATCTGTTTTTATTACACTGAGTCACTTGCTTTCTGATGACTGGCAAAACAAGTATTAACTTTACGCAGCCATGGCAAGTGTTTTTCATCTCATAGCCCTGTCACACATTCCCACATGTGTGTCATGTTTCCTTGTAAGGGCTGTTCTCCATAGAATATAACAGACTCCTTCTGCTACAGGTTGTTTCTGTTACTCAAGTGGAAGAGTTCTCTGCTGTAGAGCTGAAGGTCCTGGATTAAAACTCTGATGACCCCGACCTGGAAAAAATCATTTGTGCTTTAAAGACTGTATCATAATGCCTATGCATAAGGTGGTGAAATTAAAGTTGGTGTGTGCTATACTAAAAAAAATGTTTGCACGGTATTATCTAACAAATCAATATTCTTGTTGTCTCATAAGAGAACTGAGTTTAGGAATCATATCTATGAATATGAAAATCATATGACAAACTAGTTTAGCTATTTAATTCTTAGATTAGTGAATACACATATCTGTATAAGGTTTATGAATCATGGATTTATTTCTCCCCAGTCTTCTTAAAATGATTATAGTACTTTAAGAAAACTTATATTAGAGGTTGAAAGTGCTAAGAGTATCATACCGTTTCAGATTATCTTGAAAGTTCCTTTGTTATATTTCTTCACGAGATTTATGTAAAAAAAGAGAAGAGAAGAGTTAGCAGCCAACATAGGTTATTACCATAATGTATACAATACAGAGGCAAGTTTATTGCGTTTAATATCCCAAGTAATCTGTGAGAATAGGCAATCATTTCATTATATTTTTTATACTGTCAAATTTCCATTAAAGGGACATCTCCTGCATTGTGATAATGTGGAAACAGTTGAAAAGTACAATGTTTTAAGAGGTTAAATGTATTATAGCTTTATCTTTCCATGTGCAGACATATTATGACACAAGTACTGGTGGTTCATGCATTCTGTTTAATATCTATTTTAGTAGGTATGTCTTTCCTTGATTTTTTTTAAAGCACGTCTAGTATAAGCATATTATGAAAGTACTGCAGCCTGGTTGCAAGGCTATATCTTTTGTGCACTGTTTTCCTTCAGGTATTATATTCATATTGGAAAAATAGTGACTGAATCTTTCTAAATAATTCATTATACTTGGCATTTCAAAATTTTATTTTTGTTTGGGATTATTTTGTCCTCTAAGGTAAAATGACAAGGTAAAAACATCTTGCATGAAAACCAAGATCATCACTCTTTTTCACTGCCTATCAACTGGTTTGTGCTTAACCAAGCATTTATTTATTAGTTCTTAATGGGAAGGTCTACAAGGTTACTACACCTGAGAGAAAAATCTGTAAGACAGGCTTTCTAATTAATCACTGAGAGGGTTCAAGAAGGTCTAGTTATTTCTGTGTATAGAAGAATTTATGAAGTCTACTACAAGTGTTCATCGCTAAAACTGCAGCTAACGTTTTGTTTCTTTGGGATACTGTACTGTGATAACTCTTGTGTGTAAACTGTGACAGATGTAACAATATCCTGCAATATCTGGACAAACCTTGTTGAATTAAAATTAAGTATTTTAGGAATTCATTTTTTAAAAATGCAAATGTTTATATACCGTTGAGGTATTGTATGTATCTCCAATTGGGAGGGGGACCAGAGCCCTCTAGGAACTAAGAACAATTGGGGGTGGTTAGGAAAATTCATTCTGGTTGTAACAGCTGGGGATTACCATCACCTGGAGTGAGGCTCGCATATACTGGTTCAAACTGAATTCTCCAGGGAGTCTAGGGTTGCCAACCCTCTTGGTTTTTCTGGGAGTCTCCTGGAATCATGCCCTATCTCCCAGAGGCTACTCATGCCAAACCAGGAGATTTTAGGCTCTGAAAGTCTGGCGGCACAGCCCCTCCTACATCCCAACCCCCTTGCTTCAGGCTCAGCCCAGAGCTCCCTTCCACACTCTGAACCACTCACCCCCAACCCAGAGCCCACACCCCCTCTCACGCCCCAACCCCCTGCCCCAGCCCACTGAAAGTGACTGAAGGTGGGGGAGAGCAAGCGATGGAAGGAGGGGGGATGGAGTGAGTGGGGTGGGACCTCGGAGAAAGGGTGGGCAAGGACTCGGGGAAGGAGTGGGGCAGGGAATGGGACAAGGGTGTTTGGGTTTGTGTGATTAAACAGTTGGCAACCCTACCAGGAACCAACAGACAAAGAAAGTGTTTTGGGGTAAACAGCCTGAGTTAAAACTGACTCAGGGACTTCTGTGATCCAGCAAACAGACAGGAC
The DNA here is from genome assembly GCA_037349315.1 of Chelydra serpentina. NCBI lineage: Eukaryota > Metazoa > Chordata > Testudines > Chelydridae > Chelydra > Chelydra serpentina. Next base: position 53,462,468 of record JBAIAC010000042.1, read on the forward strand.
TTCTGGAAAAAAGGGCCCAAATCCTTTGGGAGGTCTTGGGAGGTCTTTGACCTGCAAAGGTCCCATAAGACTTGGATGGCATGTTCTGAGCAGAAGCTGTGATGAACTTATGACCAGAGGAAAAACCTCTTTGTGGGGTGTGAAGGTCTAATCACCAACCAAAGACCTTGTTGGAGTGAAGAGGTGATCACTAGTGATCTTATTAGCATGCATGTAGTTTCTTTTATTGTTTTTAATATGTTTTCTCTGAAATGCTTTCACCTGAAGAATAAAAATGGTTACTCAGAAAGAACTGTGTGGTAACTTATAACTGTTGGCAATTATACAGTCTGCTGTGTCTGAGAAGAGAAGCAAAGCAGGCCTGTTTAGGCAGTGTGTCTTTTGCTGGGGGTGTTACAGTAAGTCAGAGGACTATGCAGCCTGTAAATGCCCTCGTCAGAAAGGAGAGAGACATGGGTCTCGGCCCCAAAAGAGGTGATGGCTGAGGACCCAGGAGCCTAGAGTGGGTGCCCTTGTTGGACCACAGAGAGGAAAAACAGCTGCAGTTACCCTGAATTGTGACATATAAACTCTTGTCATTGTGTGCAAACACACATACAAAGCTGTGTAGAGACTTATCTGGCATATTGTCAGTTTGTCCATATACCATCCAGGAAAAGAATGGTGGGAAGAAAGGGAGAAGAAAAGGAAATGGGGAATATTTAGGGGCTAAATTCACACTCTGAGTGGAGATGAAAGAATAACTTCAGGGAAAATGCACTCAACAGAAACCGTATTCAGTATGGCTTCACTGTTAGCACAAGTTGAACTTTATTTTGATTTAGTTGGGAAACCAGTTTCTGTCCATATTGGAAAACCTGAGTTTATTTTAACAAGACCGATCAAAGCACATTTTTGGGCCTTGGCCGACCCATTAGATTGGGTGTCCCCCATTGACTTCTGTATTTAGGGGGCAGCTCCAGTCAGGCTAATGGGGCTGTGTGTGGGGGAGCAAATTCCACAACTTGCAGTTTGGGGGGAATGCCTCCCGTAACCGTAAACTACACCTGTGGTTACCCCTGTAAAGTAAGCCCAGGGAAATCTCTTCCCCTCCTGTTGGAGCACAAGCACCATCACGACTCAGAAAAGCTGAAAGAAAGACACCACTGAAGCATTGTCATCTGTAGGGGAAGCCTTTGTTGCACACCACCATCAGCAGGAATAGGGAGAAAGTCTTCATAATGGGACACCATCATCCATGGTAGTGTAGTCCCAAAAAATCTCCCCCTACTCACTATGGCAATGTAATTTGGGGGTGGGGGAAGGCATCTCAAGGGATTCCCCTGGTGGGATACTATCTCCTCTGTTCAATATCTTTCTTTATACTGTCTCAACAGAGGTGCAGTAGCGAGCTTTTCACAGCATTGACTACTACTAAGAACCCTGGATCTGCACATGCTTGATGATCCTATAGCTTTGGCTCCAGAATAAGGCTCAGTAGATCACTCTTAATAAGTGGAGGTAGGGGCTAAACATGCTCAGAACAGATTCTCTCTCTTTCCCTGTTGTAGTCTCTCCTAACTTACAGCCTCCTACATTGTGTAGTATGCTAGCTTTGGTCTTGCATTTTAAGTGAAAAATTCTGTACATATAGTGTGTGTATAATAAATCATAGCAGGCAATATAGCAAAGGCTCTGAGTAGGTTTTCATGACTACAGTACCATTTTTGCTGCTGAATTATTTTGTGTTTGGAAATCACTGAATGTAAAATAGCCCAATAATAATTTGTTTAAAAATGTAATGTTCTTTTATACTGTATTTTAACTCAAATATCAATTATAGATAAAATATTTTTCTGTCCATAGTTATGCAACTATTTGCAGCCCATTTACATGCCAGATATATTTTAAAGGATAAGTATCTGAAAGCTGGTCTTAGTGGTGCAGAAGCACATTTAACTGATGTAGAACAGACATCAGAAAGCGCCCTTCCTTGGTGTTTTCAAATCTCAACAATATGGAGATTTATTCATCTCCAGGAGAGGATGTAGTCTTCACCTTACCTAAGAACCATTTGCCAACCTCCTTAGAAAGCATAATCTCTGCAATATTGGTCTTTTTTTATTCCAGACATGAGAAACTGGATAGCACCACACCAAAGTGCCATCCAATTAATATCACCAAATAAGATAACCTTGAAACTTTCAGATTCCTACAGAACTTGATTTTATGTACAGGACCTTGGTAAATACATCCAGCATGGCCAATTTTTAAGTCTACTTATCTTTTTTATAAGTAATTTCATATTCTTTATCTAAATAATGTTTCATCGTTGTGGGTTTGGAAGTCAAGCTGGGAAGAATGGCCCAATTAACATATTATTCATGGCTTGCTTAATAAAGCATGCTAAAGTAATTGTTTTGGATTTGTTAAGAACTGGTAATGGTCATTAATGTGATAGTTGAAAGGGAGAAAGAAAAGGGGCACTGGCATAAAATGGAACACTGAGGCCTTGTCTACACTACGGGGAGATTGATCTAAGTTGCGCAACTTCAGCTACGTGAATAGCGTAACTCAAATCGACGTAGCTTAGATCTACTTACCGCGGTGTCCACACTACGCTATGTCGACAGGAGATGCTCTCCCGTCTACTCCCCTTGCGCTTCTCGTTCAGGTGGAGTAAGCAGTCAACGAGAGAGCAATCTGCGGTCGATTTAGTGGGTCTTCATTAGACCCACTAAATCGACTGCCAACGCATCAATCACCACACATCGATCCCCTGGTAAGTGTAGACAAGCCCTCAAGATAGTCCCAGAGAATATTGCCTAATATTATGCGTATCTGGAAGGGGGGAAATTATAAGCAGCTGAAATTGATATTTGTAAACTGATTGTTTTATGTTGCCTACACAGATCAGATCCATAGTCTTAGGTGCATGTGGGTGTTCCTTTTGCCAGTACCCTCTCAAAAGCTTTGGTGGTTGGGAGGTGGGTCATATACAAGCTCCATTATTGTGCAGAAAGTTCAGACTGAGGGTGTTATAAGGCATTGAAGCCCTGTCCCGCTGCTCACTTCTTTCCATTGCTCAGATTGTGTAGTCACAACCTATGTAACTTCTTTCCTCTGCTTTTTGTCAGCTGTTTTTTTCCCATTCTGATTGTATTTTAATTGTTTATAGTAGTCAGTGAAAAGTTGTGCAGTTACTTGGTGTAAATTTGTCCCATTGTGCAGTTACCTTGATTGTTGGGCAGTTTTTCTTTTTTCTTGATGCTGTTTCACTATCAAGGTCTGCCTTTCAAAAGGTAGATCATCTACCTGTGTTTTGTTTCTGAGGTAACCCAGAACTCTTGCCAGCAGTCATTCTCATAGTCACTTCAGCAGCTACTGCATATGATGCCATATCTGAGCCATCATAAGCAGCTACAAAGAAGTGCTTAGCTACAGTAGGTTAGGGTACAGGATGTTTCCTGGTCATGGCAAAAGGTCTTCTAATCAGTGCTGACACCAAGGCTAATCAGCCCATATTGCCCATGCAGACCCCTGGAGCACAGCTTCTATAAAGATAAAGTGAGACCAAGAGGATGTAATTCTGGACTTGAAACCCAAGGCAGAGGTGGTCAGGTTTAAGGGCTGATGGTAGAAATACACATGAAACTAGCAGTAGCGTAGGCAGGGGGAGCAGCGCTATAAAAAGGCGCCTCCCCAGGCTCCCCCTGTACTCACCCGGCGGCGCTCCGGGTCTTCGGTGGCACTTCGGTGGCAGGTCCTCACTCGTGCCGAGTCTTCGGTGGTACCCACCGCTGAAATGTCACCAAAGACCCGGAGTGCCGCCGGGTGAGTGCAAGAAGTGGTGCTTAAAAAGAAGCTCTGCTAAAAAAAGGCGCCGCTTTCTTTTTAAGGCGCCACTTCTGCTCACAGGGGGAGCGGCCGCTCCCCCCCCGGCTACGCTATTGGAAAATAGAGGTACCAGAATGAACTTCAGTCCCTATCTCACATAGGGGTGAGGCTGAGTCCTCTTTCTAGCTGACCAGATGTTCCCATTTTATAGGGACAGTGCCGATTTTGGGGTCTTTTTCTTATATAGACTCCTATTACCCCCCACTCCCTGTCCCGATTTTTCACACTTGCTGTCTAGTCACTCTATCTAGCTGTCCCTGTTCAAAGGAGTAAAGGTGAAGAAAGCTTGTTTAAGTGGACAATGGCACAGAATTTTGCCTCCAAATTCAGTCTTAATTTGTTACTTCAATCTTTGTTTGATCCCCAGTTCTGCTACCTTTACTCATGTTTAGCAATACCTTCCCCCACAAATAGTCCCACTGAAATTAAAAGCCCATTACATAGTAAATTCTTATATTATGAACATTGCCCTTTATAGACTTTAAAAAACCTCTATATCTGTTTAGCCTTCTCCTTTCCTCACAATACTAAAAGCACTTCTCAGCAGTGCCTCCAAAAAAAATTGGAGTTTCTAGGCCTGTCTAGAGGTATGTTGAGTCACAAAAAGCACTGCATAATTGTTAATGTACATTCTCAAAAGAACTATAGTAGAGATTTTCAAAGCCACCTACAGTATTTCGACACCCAGACACCCTTTTAAAATTAATGAGAAATGAGCATCCAAATGCCTTCAGTAGCTTTGAAAATCTTTACCCATAACTTTGACTCCTTGTCTAAGTTTTGCTATCCTTTCCAGAAAAACTGTACCCTTGGATGTGATTTGGTATGTACAGTTTCGGTAAGATTGGTTTCTTTTTGGAGACGTTTGGGCTGGAAATAAAGCTGGTAATGGAGAGCTAGCTTCAGCCTTAAGTATGGAGTATCTGCCACTGCTCCATAATTAGGCTTTAATTCTTACGAAAACTTCCATTAATTGGATTTTTCACAGAACTTTTTTTTGTTTGATTTAAAGTACCACGTAGATTAGTTATAGAAACTTCATTTAAATATGGATTTAATTAGAAATGTTTTATAATTTTAATGAGTCTTAAAAGTCTTTTGATGAGCAGTCTGTGTAATTATGGTATTTAAAATGATTGGATAAATGCATACTTTATAATTTACCTTTCTTGCAACTGTGTTTTCATGCAGGTTATTTTTAACATGAAGAATTGTTTCATTTTGTGTCAGCCTACCCTCCCCCTCCTTCCAGAAAATGTTTTATCTCTGAAATAAAATTAAATATGCATGATACTAGTAGTATTGGATAAAATTATAATAGTACAGTTAAAATCAATCAAAAAGAGGAAAATTATTTTGTTTTTGTTAGAGAAGAGACTAAATTGTTAATTTGTTAGCCAGAAGTAAATTACAGACTAGCATTGTACAAAAAAAAATGTGGGTTGGGTCTTGTGTCTGAGGAAATTACCTGAAAAATTACTGCATAGGGTACATTGCACTAGGCATTGTGTTATCAGCAATCTGCTTCATTGCCACAACATAAAGAAATAAAGATTCTCAGCAAACTTGAGAAGTAAGTTTATAGAAATAGCATTTAAAAGAGGGGGGGGATACGCTCTTCTTTATGAACAGTGGACTCTTCTCACTCCCAACCCACATTTTTTTGTATAATGCTAGTCTGTAATTTACTTCTGGCTAACAAGCTAACAATTTAGTCTCTTCTCTAACAAAAACAAAATAATAAATTACCCACGTGTTGTGGGTTATCAAACTGATTGATGAGTTTCTGCATCTCTAGTAGTCATCATTAGTTTCTGCATCTCTAGTACCCATTTTCCAGCTTTTCATTGCTAGCCAGCAGCCACACTTTTAGGGGGATAAACAAATCTGTCCACTTCGAATACACTTAGCTTTTCTGCATACCATCCTGGCCAGCCTTATTCTAAGAATATACATTTGAGTTTTAGAGGTATAATCTGGGAAGTTTTCCAAACTCATCTTAAAACAAAATACAATAAAAAAGCATAATGATTCCCTCCCCCACAGGTGCACGTCTCATTAGCAGTGCTATTAGAGCAGCAACATTGAATTTAGTTTCTGGGTATGATATTCACCCATGTGCCGAGGGCCAGCATAAAGCTGATTGCAACTCTTTTTGTTCCATGAGCAGTGCTTAGCTTGATAGGAAGGAGGAGGTGAATATTATGGTTGAAAACATTTATCCAGCAGTCTATGCCTGCAACAGATTATATCAGTTGTGCCCCCAAAGAACAGGTTAAGCCAACGGTTCTTAAACTGTGGGTTGTGACCCCAAAGTGGGTCGTGACCCCGTTTTAATGGGGTCGCCAGGGCTGGCTGAGACTTGCTGGGGCCTGGAGCCGAAGCCTGAGCACCATTCCCTGGGGCCGAAGCTGAAGTCCGAGCCCCACCGCTTGGGCCGAAGTCTAAGCCAGAAGATTTCAGCCTTGGGCAGCGGGGATCAGGTTACAGGCCCAGGCTTTGGTCCCCGCTCCTTGGGTCGTGTAGTAATTTTTGTTGTCAGAAGGGAGTCGGGGTGCAATGAAGTTTGAGAACCCCTGGGTTAAGCAATATTGCTAACGTGTTCTTTCTAGTCAGACAATATGCTGATTCTGGAGTCTATGGACAGTTTAGAAACCGTTAGTAAATATAGTTAATTTTCAAATATGATTAATATTCAAGCATAAAGATAGGTAGTTGGCAAAGCATGGTACCGGAGCATTTCCATCATTCTTTACTATCTGAATCAAGTAAGGCTCAGAGACTTGGATAAAGTCACATTCTGGGTTAGAATTTCAACCTAGATAGTAAATTTACCATTGGTTCAATAGAATTAGAACTAAATTTAAAAAAACTTTGTGCATCAGAGATGGGTATTTTTAAAATAAAAAGAAAAGAATGAAAATGAGAACTTAAAAATGCCTTTAAAAACCCTCTTTAAACGGCAAATTAATTTTATGGCATTTTCAAACCAACTTCAAACCTTATACACATGACAATTTCTGAACCTCATAAAAATGGCTGGAGAATGGGTTACTCTATTATTATTGTGTACATTTCTATTTTTCAGAGGAAAAATGTAGGCCATTTGTATAATGCTTAGGCATATTTAGATGAATGAAAACACCAACAAAATGTTTGAGATTATATATGTATATAAATAAATGGAAATCCTTTCGTCTCTCATTTTAGTTGCTAAATTGTCTTGAGGGTTGTGAACTATAAGGACTCTTAAAATGATGAGAAAGCATTGTTCCACCAAAGGCAAATTAATTTTGAGGAAAATAGTAAAGATTTCAACTAAGAACGTGCTTGTGGGATTGCTTTTTTGGATTTCATGATGCTGAAAGGGAAAAGAATTCCTATAAAGAATTTCTGTGAATGTTAGGCTATGCATAGCACAAGCAAGTATATCTTTTATTTTGGAGATTTTATATTAATGCATTTTATACATATTTAATTAAAGGTGGCTTGATCATCATACCTAAGTTCATTGGCAGGATTCTACTCTTGCACTCTCATAACATTTTAAACTCACAATATAAAATGAACGAGGAGTACATGTGGCACCTTAGAGACTAACAAATTTATTTGGGCATAAGCTTTCGTGGGCTATAAAATGAGTGCACAAAGGAAGTGTGCTAGCAAGCATAAATATGCATGTATATTGTGGAGGTATGTCCCACTATCTTCAAAGCACAATTCCTGGTTGGTAATGGGTGTCACAATATGAGATTCATACAAAAAGGCTGGATGTTAAGCAGAACCTCTTTGGTCTAGAAATCAGGCATGAACTCTTGTGAGAACATTCTTGTAAGATTTCCAGTACTACTTTTTGTTTGTTGGTTTAATTTCTAATAACTTGGTCAACAAACAAGGAAGCACAGAAGCGAGCAAAAATGAAAAATAGTTCATAGTATTTTATTAAATCTCAAAAAACAAAACTTTATTTTGGTACAATATTTTAAGTGAAATTTCGGATTGGTTCCTATTTTAGACAAACTCATTCTCTTCATTCCTAGTGACTATTACAATATTTGGAAGTCCTGGTAATTTTCTTGAGCACAGACACATATCAATTTTACACATAATACCAAGCAAAATGTAACTTATGATACCCTGTGTGGTAGTTTGTTTCTTGATGAAACTTGGATTGAAGCCAAGCAGGACAGCATTGGCAGAGTGTGACATTCTTCCATGTTCTCTGACTTTGTGAAATCAACTCTTTGAGAAAAGGTCTACATCTAAATTGTGATATGTGGGTTTTGCCCTACTTGCTTTAGATTATAAATTATTTTTCTACACATACTTTAATGAATCTGAAGAACAGGCTATTTTAAGCAGAATGAGCAAGAACATTGTGAACCCAATCCTGCAGGGACTGTACTCTCAGTACCTCTGTTTATAATACCTGCAAGCTCTTAACAATAATTGCAGCAGTGGTAGCATGTTTTTCCTACTCAGGTTAGATGGATAAATCAAAAAAGGCTGCCCTTCTGTGCATGAGCTTGGAAAATATTCTTCTTGCCTTGACTGCTAGAGCTCTTCACAGTCCTGCCCTTTCGTACTTATCCTCTTTTTCCTCTCTTTCTATGTCCACCACCATTCTCTCTCTGCTTTGCAGGGATGGCCAACCTTGTACAACCACTTATCAGTGTGTTACACAAACCTCTGCATTTTTTCTACACTGCCCTTTTTACATGAAATGCCTTCTCTGAGCCGTACCATGAGGCCATTACGCCAGTTCTCCTTCAAATCTCTCCTGAGCAACCTCTTCCAGGATATCTGGATCTCAGAGCCTCTTACATTTAATTACATTGGAATTTAAAGTGTTTCAAAGGGTGTGGTACTACAGAACAAGCAGAAGATTCAAGATGAGGCACCAGATACAGTGAGTTCCTGCAGTTCATCTTCCATGAGGATCAGAGAGTGTTTCTGGCATGAGACCATGGGGCTATTTTGGAACTGGTGCTGTGCTTGGATCCCAGACACTAGTATGCCAGTCAGCATGATTTTGGAAATTGTTGGGGGATATTGAAAGATTGATGGATTGTTATATAAAGCAAATACAATAGATGAGACATTCATAGGGTTAGTTAAGATTTGGAGAAGCGTAAGATAAAGATGAACCAAACCTCCAGTCCTTTTGAGCATGACCCATCAGCGGTGCTTAAGCTCCTGAAACCTTTAATGTAGGCAGAAACAAGCATTTTACTGCCTTTGAAGTATCTGTGGCATAATTTAAAATATGCTATAAGATGATATATCAAGAATATTTTTACACATTCCCGTTTCTGTCTTCTGGGAATGGTTTCAACCAGAGGTGTGGATACTTCGGAAGCAGTTCAGTCTTGGGCTGATGTTAAAATTCCAAGTGCCAGTTTTATAATGCTAGGACTTTTTATTTCTAAATGTATCATTCCTTATTAAAAAGGCATGAGAAGTTAAAGTTGTTTCAATATCTTCTTGTCAGTATTTTACTAGAATTAAGTTCACATGATGATCCACAAACAGGCCATGAGAGGATTGTTTGATTTGAGAAAAATGTGGAAAGACTTGTTGTGCATTAGAAATGTTTTTTAAAAATCCATCTTTTTATTATCTGCAGCGACTCACTCATGGTTTCTTTTTCCAGCAGCTTTGTGTTCTTTGTTTTTATTTTCACAAATTAGAAAAAGTGCAAAACTGGGAATGCATAGTTTGTAAAGGAATATGAAAACTTTCAGCTTTGTCACCAGTCCAAATCTATTCCAGTCAGTCAAGACATTATTACATGTGTGGCCTGTATGAAATGTGTTTGTGATTCCAGTCCAGTTCTTGGGGCCAAATACGTGTTTCACAGACAACTACAGATGGCACTACTTGGCAACCATTTTGACAGTTATAGCAGAGTCTACCTGAATCACTCTGTTGGACAGAGGATACACACATGGTTGAATTATAGGTAGATGATAGTGTAGAGTGGTATAAAAATTTTAATCAGCGTGAGTTGGGTATGGCCCAATTATTCATGAATGGCACAGTCAAAAATGAACTATGCAAGTCATCCAAAAAAGTCTCCAGTTCCCACACTAAGTGAGTCATTAGGTACAAGTTAAAATGATAGCACTAACAAACCTTTCACCAAAGTTTGCAGGACTTGCACAATGTTGTTGTTATGCATATCCATTCTTTTTCCCATACCTTTCCTGCTGTTAGTCAGATTCACCACATCATGTCTATATTAGATGGTAAGATTTTTAGGGCAGGGAGTCTTTGTTTGTTCTGGAAAGTGACTATAACTTTTAAGCCCTGTAAAAATAATAAAAAATGCCAGATGACAGAGATGATTTCCAGCTTTTCAGTTGCACTTGCTAACAACACTGGAAGGTCCCAAGATTTTGGACTTTGCCTTCATGACATTTTTATGTGCAGGAAAACTGAAAATCTTAGTATTATATCAAGTGACTAGTATGTGACTTTGAAATTAGTGGAACTTATGATGTATCCAGTGAAATCATTACCCAAGAGCACTATGCAGATGGAAATAGACTACGATAGATATCCTGCTTGAGTTCACAAAGACTCTAAATAACATGTTGCATCTTTCACAAAGACAAAAGACAAACTGCAGTTCAAAAGAGGTTAAAAGTAACGTCATAGAGGGAAAGCGGTTTCTGATGCACGCTAACACATTAGCAACATTACCGTTACAACCTCTCTAATGTATTACTTCTACCGTCTACATGTGCAATACACTCAGACATCTCTACAACTCAGGCCAAATGTTTCAAAAAGGGGTGCTAAATATAGATGAGCGTTTAAATTTAGCACCATTTTTGAAAATATTGGCCATGTTATTTAAATGTGAGTGTAGTTTATCAAGTGAGTTTATCTCATGATTATTTTTAAAGTACGGTTTGTTTAGTGTCCTTGTTTTTATTTTTTTTCTGTATCACACAATACTTATGTGCTGTGCATTGTAGCAATAACAGACTAATACAGAAATAATTTAATTGACTAATTTCTTTAACATTCATATTAGCTACAGCAAAATTGCTCAATCACCATTTGCATTTGTAAAACCAATATTATGGTTGAAATTATGCCCCTGGATGAATTTGAAAATTAAAGCTTGATAATCCTTAAAACAATATTTCTGAAGAATGGAGTGTGAGGGGTTTGGTCACAGAGATCCCCTTGGGACTTTCACCTGACATGCTGGAGTTACCTCTGAGCCAGTTTTCCCTGATGGCTTGGGACTTCCAGAACCATGCCTTGTTGAGCCGGACATGCTAGCCTGCAGCAACACAGACCTAGGTCTGGTCCACAACCTCAAAACTGCAGTCTTTAACCAAAAACTGCTCAGCGGGTCACCTATCTCCAGCACCCAGACACCCAGTTCCCAATGGGATCCAAACCCCAAATAAATCTGTTTTATACAGGGTAAATTCATAAATTGTCCCCCTATAGAACACTAATAGAGAGATATGCACAGCTGTTTGCTCCACCAGGTATTAATCACGTACTCTGGGTTAATTAATAAACAAAAGTGATGTTATTAAATATAAAAAGTAGGATTTAAGTGGTTTTAAGTAATAACAGACAGAACAAAGTAAGTCACCAAGCAAAATAAAGCCAAAAACATGCACGTTTAATACATTAAGAAATTGTTTATAGGTAAAATCTTACCCTCAGATGTTCCAGTAAGCTTTTTTCCACAGACTAGACTCCTTCCTAGTCTGAACCCAATCCTTTCCCCTGGTACAGTCCTTGTTAGTTTGAGCAGACATCTTAGGTGAAAACTAGGGGTGTTCTCATGACTGGCCGCCCCCTTTGTTCTGTTCCACCCGCTTTTATAGCTTTGGCACAAGGCAGGAATTTTGTGTCTCTCTGGGTCCCCACCCCTCCTTCTAAATGGAAAAGCACCAGGTTTAAGATGGATTCCAGTATCAGGTGACATGTTCACATGTCCTGTGAGACTCCAGCCTCCATTCTTCCAGGGCTGGCCCGCACGTACCCAGGAAGGTTTGCAAGTAAACAGAGCCATTTACAACTAGTTGTCCTAGTCAATGGGAGCCATCAAGATTCTAAACCACCATTAGTGGCCCACACTTTGCATAATTACAATAGGACCTCAGAGTTATACTTCATATTTTTAGCTTCAGATACAAGAATGATGCATGCATACAAATTGCATGAACACATTCAGATTATAAGCTTTGTAATGTTACCTTACAAGAGACTTTTTGCCTAAAGCATATTCCAGTTGCATCATATTCATACTCATAAGCATATTTCCATAAAACATATGGAGTGCAATGTCACATGGAGGAATGAAAAAAGCTACCTTAAATATGAGGGCTGTTAAAAACATTGAGTGTACAACATTTGTTCTGACTACAGGCCACTATTTAGCATCTATTCTAAAACTGTCAAGGAACACCCCTTTTTGGGGCTAGATTTATTACAATAGTGAAAAAATTCTCAAAATAAAGTCCTTTTCAAGTACATGCTCCTAGTCTTCCCAGTGGGCCTTCCAGGCCTTTTCTGCCTGGAGCCTATTCACTCCTAAAAATCTCTATAGTCTTCCTCAATTTCCTCTAATACCTCAAGGTTATCTGGTGAAGTCTACTCACTCCCAGCAGCCATTCCCTCTCTTAGCAGGCCTCGGCTGAAGTCTCTCCCTCCAGCTTCACTCTGGTCTCTCTCCCTGGGCATCCCCACCCCTCTGCAGCTGCTGGCTGCTCCTTATAGCAGCAACAACTTATTCCTGTTAAGGTGTGCCTGCTGAATAACTAGAGTTGGCTTGCCCAAGGTCTTAAGAGGCAAGCTACCCTTTTACACCAGGATAGTATATGTTAGTGTCCGTAGGCACCTGCATTGAACAGGCATCACCTAAAATTTGAAGGTTGAGACAGGGTAGTACTTGGCAAGCACACCAGTATCAAAAGACAGCTTCTTGAAAAGAGAGTAGATTTCTTTATGTTCAAGGATAGAAGACATCTAAGATAGCTGTGGCTCTGAACCCTGTCTATTGGCCTTAAGTAATCAGAAAGACCTTCATCAGAGAGACAAGGTGGGTGAGATAATATATTTTATTGGACCAACAGGCACTGCAGCTGAGCCCCACCTCAGTTTTCCCTTACCAGGAATATAAACAAGTCCAAGCAGCCCTTTCTAGTATTAAAGAGTGCCCTCTTCAGAGGGTCTCATTTATCTAACTGAGAAGGACAACACCACAACAAACAAATCTTCAGTCAGGTACTCCATCAGAAACTCTCCACCCTGGGTTAATCAGTTTTATGTTTCTCCCACCTAGCCCCAGAGCTCAGGCTGGATTCCTTGCCTGGTGCTGGGCATTTGGATGGGTGCCAGTCTTCCCTCCTGACAGTGCATCATTCTTTGCTTGAACCAGTCCCTAGTAGCTCCCCATGAGGTCCCACACCCAGTTTGTTCTCCTGGGCTGCTCCAGTTCCACCCGGGAGCACTTTCTCACTGGGCCTGCTCTTTGTGGAGCTAGTACTGGGAGTAGCTTCCTACTTACCTGCCTCACCAGCAGCATCCTCTGCTCTGGGGCTTTTTTTGACTGAGCTCATAAGCCTTTATTAGATCCAGGTGCTCCTTATCTAATTAACTGCTACCCAGCTAGTTAGGCAATTAATTATTCACAAAGTGGATCCCCTTAGTAGAGCTTGGTAGGCTGGGTGTCTGAACCCCTCAAGGGCCAGCACTCATGACAGACCAGGGATTCCATAACCTCCCTTGGTTACAGATGGTTACTTGTGGTGTATATGACTAAGGATAAGTAACATGTTTTGGCCTGAATCAAAAATTTTCTATATATCCACAAATTCTCTGTACAAAAGAAAAATATTGTTGAGAGAGTTGCTACCTTTGACCCTTCAGCACAACACTGAATTCAAGGGCATCTACTTGTTGGTGTCTAAATGGGTGTCAGAGCAAGAAGGGTGATTTCTTCATTGTGTTTATAGAGATGTGTTATGAAAAGCAGTAGTCGTTTGACAGATTTTCTTGAGGATTAACTTGGCTTCTGCAATTCATATTCTGTGATTAATCTTCAGCTTTTGGAAAATAAAATCAGAGATAAAGAATACAGTAGGAATTAATAAACATTGTTTAAGTGGGTCGCTTAAAAAACAATAGTAGCATTGATGAGAGAATGCAATATTTGGTCTAAAGTTTTGGGTGGCCAAGAGTTTTTTCCACTGGGTTGTGATGTAACAAATTTGCATAGGCAGTCTTCAGCCGAGTGCAAATTACCCTAGTGATTACAAAGGAATTGGCATGGGCAGAATTTTTAAGGTTTTTTTTTCTGAACAATTAGCTAAAACACTCTTGCATATCATATTGCTATGCTGGGGGTTGAGTGAAAGTTCATTGAAGCTTGTGGGCATAGCAGCTGCTCTTCATTCAGGATAAATGTAAAAAGCAATTATGTTCCTTTTTAGAATATATAGCTGAAACAATAGAAGCCAACACCCAAAACACAGCCCACACACAAAGGCTGGAATGGGTGTTGAACCAGGCGGTCTGAGGGGTTTCTCTGGAGTCTGAATGCAAATGCAAGGGAACTGGGTATTGTTCGAAGGAGATATGTGCATGAGAGCGAGGGAAACACACAGAGAAGGGAGCAAGGAAGCTCCTTTTTGTAATGTGATTTTAAGAATAAAATACAGGAAAGAGAGTAGATTACTGGCTGGAAAAAAGCTTAGAACTGCCCACTGCTGTTTGACTGCTACTGTGTTCAGGGAAACAGGACATTATGTAAATAAACAAAACTGCATCAAAGAAATACCTGACTCCATCATCAGTTTCTCCTCCTAACAGAAACAACTCAAAAAACCCTGAATATTGACTAACAACTTGGGCCAAAAGGGGTAACAATACTGATGCTAGTGAAGGAGGGGTTAGGCAGGTATTAGTTTTCTATGATGTAGTTTAAGAGTGGCACATTAATTATGATACATTTTTGATGGTAGCACTATGTAGGCCACATTTCATTTGCAGTAGCCTTAAAAAATGTTCTTTTAAGATATAAAAATTCTTCATTCTGCTAGGATACTGCCATCAATTCTGGGCACCTCATTAGCAAGTAGATATATACAAAGTGGAGGGCATCTTGAAAAGAGCAACTATAGATGATTTAAAGAGGAGATACACTTATAAGAAAAAAATAAAAGAATTAAATATGTACAGCTCCAATAAGCAATGAGTAGGGACATGATACTGTGTAAAAATATTTGAATGATATGAAAACCAAGGAGAAAGAGGAATTATTTAGCATGCTGCAGTCCAAGGGGATAGAACCAGAAATAACAGGATAAAGTTAAAGAAAGGAAATTTTAGACTAAATAACAAGAGCCTGAGCTTGTGAGGGCTATAAGGATGTGGGGAATTTCTTCCAAAGATAACAGCAGAAGTCCCATCCCTGCAGATATTTAAAACTAGACTGGATAAAGCTCTAGGAAATGCACGGAAGGGAGTAATCCTACATTAGGAAAGAGATGGACTAGATGATTATGATGGGGTGTACAAAACACATGTGGGAGAGGGCAGGCAGGGAAATAACAGCTGTGTTGGTGGCAGAGAATTAAAGAGTCTTGACCCAAATGAAGTATGAAGCCTGGAGAGAGATGACCCTCTAGATCAGGCCTGCACAACTCGTAAAGCGGCGAGGGACATATTACTCCAAAGAAAACAGCTGAGGGCCGAAACCCCCCGGCCCCGCGGAAACACCCCCTCCCTCAGCGCCACCCGCCCCGCGGAAACAACCTCTCCTTCCCCAGTGCTGGGGTGTGGAAGCCTGTAGAGGGGGAAAGAAACCGCGCGCATAGGGTGACCAGATCACAGCAGTAAAATAGGACCCGCCCCCTCCCTGCTCAGCCCCACCATCAAACCCCTCTTCACCCCTCTGGGGGTCACTATATTGCTGCACACAACAGTCAATCAATGCAGTTGTAGATAAATCTCGGCATTATGCGTTTTTGTATAACTTTTATATGACTTTGTATTGAACCTTGGTAATATGTTATAGTGGGCCCCTAAGGTAGTATAATTAAGGTAAAAGAAAAATGTCTTTTTGCTAGAAGCAGAATAAAATCATCCCCCACCCGCCCGGCTCACCTACTCACCCTCCGCTGCCCGCTCACCTCCTCAGCCCCCCCCCCCCCCCCCCCGCTGCCACCAGTGGCTCGCCAGCTCCCCCTGCCGCCAGCTCATCTGCCTGCGCGCTGCTGGCCTCTTACCTTCTGCTGCTGCCCCTGCCCCCTGCCGCTGGCTCACCCTCACTCCCCAGCCTGCCACTGGCCTCTTCACCAGCCCGCCCACCCGCTGTCCGGCCAGCCGGCCGTTGGCTTGCCCCACCCTGCCGCTTGGCTACTCACCCCCCCCCCCCCCCGTGGGCCACACAGTGAGCCCACCTATTCACCACACCCCCCCCCCCCCCGCGGGCCGCACAGTGAGCCCACGCGGGCCGCATGTTGAGCAGGCCTGCTCTAGATACAGTTAACAATTAGAATGGAATAGGACATAAAAGGGCGGGGAAGAGTCTTATGATAGCTGGCTGCCTTGGTAGAGGAAGGATTGCTCTTTTAAATCCGGAAGGAACTGGCTCCCATAGGTTTATGACCTATAGTGAGCCAGTGAGATAAGGATCTTTCCTGGGAAAGGGAGAGCTCAGTCCACAGATTGTTTGATCACATGGTACTTAGGACAGAGTGATCAGGGCTCCTTGTGGAAAAAGAACAAGTTAGGGATGAACTATTTACTGCTTTTTGTTTCATTCAAAAGAACAGTTTGTGAGTGAAGCTGTCCATTTCCTCCTTTGGAAAGGGAAACCCTAGGTATGGACTACATGGTATTTTCCCTCTGGAATCAACCCAAGCCCATACCCAGCTCAGGCAAAGACTCATTGATTGTTTGGCTTGTTTGAGTAAACAGTTTTTCTCTCCAACATGAATGTATATTTTGGCCCCAAATATGTCTAGTTGACAATTTGCTAATAGATCTTTAGACCTTCTAATTTCTTTGATACATGTAACCCTTCTGCCAGGTATTGTTGACAGGAAAAGGGCCTGGTTCAAGTTGCTATGGGGTCTCTCTTAATACTAGCAAACACTACCATCTTGAACCCTGACCAGAATTTCTGGGATCACTAAATACCTTCTTAGGATGCCCTTAATACTTCCATACTCACAGCCTTGAGTCCGTGTATGAAACAAATAAATCGTTATTAAGGGAAAAGAGAACACAGTATTAACTTGGGAAAATGCTTCAACAATATATGTATACAAATGATAAATAAAACACTCCCCCGCTGTAACTTTGATGCCAGATTCATCAGGGTTTTCATTTGGTTTGTTAGAGGATCTGTTCTGAACATTCACTTGGTTCAGTTTAAAACTATAGTAATATTAATTTCCAGACTTAAATATTGGTTGGACTTGGGCAGCATCTTGTTATATATTCTAGG
The DNA here is from genome assembly GCA_037349315.1 of Chelydra serpentina. Lineage (NCBI taxonomy): Eukaryota > Metazoa > Chordata > Testudines > Chelydridae > Chelydra > Chelydra serpentina. Next base: position 53,479,836 of record JBAIAC010000042.1, read on the forward strand.
GTATTTGTAAGTATTGAGCTGGGTTATGTGGGGAGTTTAACCTGATTTTCAGTCACACACATACAAAAAATGTTTAAAATTTGTTTCTCTAAGAGCCCAGCTGTTTGTAAAAGACTACAGTCCTCCCGTGAAATAGACATTGAACTGTTAACAGTGGGAGCACACTATGGACATATAGATGCTGTTTATGTATTTTTATCTCCTTGTCAGCATTTGTTTATTCACCTGTTCCTTTCTCTGTGGTTGATTTGTTGGGTTATGTAGATTTTTATCTACTAGATTATTTTATTCTTCTTTGAGATGATATCTCAGTATCAATTGGTTCTTCCATGTTCAGGCTGGCCTCTGTAATCCTCTGGGGGAGTCTGACATGGTTATACAACCAGTCACTATGTTTTGAAAATAAAATAAGAAGCAGCTGTTAAGCTTCAGGGCTTGTGGAATTCTTGTTTTTTGTATATAAAAGTGCAAGCAAGCCAATTTATTCTGTTCTCTCCTTTTTTGGCATATTCTATCTCCATCTCTGCCCTTAAAATAGGAATTCATTTCTCCTCTATTTTAGCAATAGGCTATTAAAAATCAGTATGTTGATGCACAGCTTCGGTGGATTTACTATTAAGGGTGTATTGCTGAACTAAGACAGAAAAAAAGCACTAGAGTCATTTTTTGTTACTTGTAGATTTCATTATAGTAACCATAATTTTTGATAGAGGGACATAGACACAGATTATTTTCTATGCTTTTTTGAAGAGGACACATTTACACTCCAACTGAAAGACAGGAAAATAAAGAAGCACAAAACATTTTTGAGTGTCTAATTTGCAAAAATTGATTCTAGCTGTTGAGCTCTTAAAATAGTTTAATTAGGAAAATAATCTTTTCACTTGAATTTGAATTATTTAGGACTGAGTAAATGAGAAAATGTGTCCCACTGGACGATATGATTGACTCCTGTGGAAGTCAGTGGAAGTTTCCTATAGGGCCCCTCATCTAAAGTCCAGTGAAGTTAATGGGAGTCTTTCATTAATTTCATTGGGATTTCGATGAGGTCCATGCTCAGTCTGAAGAAAAGGATCCAAATACAGTAGGTATTACTGTCTGAACTGAGAGAATATTGAAGATGTATGCATAGGCAGGCCAAAGGAATTCCCTGTATCAGACACAATACACTAAAGCTCCGTCTTATGGTGTCAACTTTCTGCACTCTTTAGTGGCTCACTCTCCATGCCAACAGATTTTTAATCACAGTCATAATTTTAAATAGCTTAGTGGTGTGAGTCAATATAGAGTCTGGGGAGATTTCTCTGCAAATAATCTTTTGAATTTAAATCTCTTTCAATTTTGTTTATATTTTAAAGTGAATCTAGTACTCTTCGGCCCAAATTCAACTCACTTAAATCCAGTTAAACTCTGCTGAACCAAGGGGAGTTGCGCAGGGTGCACGTCAGAGCAGAATTTGGCTCATGAAAATATATTGAATTTGCAGCACTGGAAAGTGAAGGCCTGTCCAGAAGAAGAACAAGGACAGCCTGAGTGATGTTCAGTAGCAACTGGACATGAGTGAAGCCTAACTAGTATTTAAAAATCTGCAATTTTTTGTAAACTAGTTTCATAAAACTATAGTGTGTTCAGTTCCTATCCCTATTATTCCTGATCTGTGATTGCCGTATGGTGCTGAGGCTAATTCTGTACAATCCTTCAGCTCTATTATTTGGTCTTTGAGCATTTTACTGTGAAGCATGTGTAAACAGCTCATTTTACAGCTCCGCCGGGCTAATTTCTCATAGTTTAGAGGTGGAACCTATAGCAGCCAGCAGGCCCATGGAACATATGAATGCACACTATCTAACTATAGCATCTGAAAGCAGCAGCCAGTGGGTATGTCAGCATCTGTGCACTAAGGGGTTTGGTTTGCAAGGAAAGTGGCAGTTTTCTGCCGAGCCAGTCTGTTAGCAGGAATTGGAACTCTCTATAAAGAGGTTGTCTGAGTTCTGCAGTCTCATTGTGGCAGGGCTCTTAGTTAACTCCACCTTGGATATAAAGCAGATGAGAATGTAGAGGGAACGGAAGTTTAGGAGAAAGAAGTCTCTGAAGGTAGATCCCAGGAACAATCAGTTTAAGGGGAGTTTTTATTGGTGCATCTGAGTTACCAATAAAGCCAAAGGCAAAGAAGGGGGTAAATTTGAACTAAATGCAGGGTATGTAGAATTTGTTAAGAGCAATGTAGAACTACATCTGTCTTTAGGGGAGTTAATGTTCAGGGGGTGACAATTCAGTCCTGTCACATATTTTGGACTCCAGTCAGCACCTGCTTTATTTTGGCTCTTTAATATGCCTTAACCCTGACCTAGCAGTCTGAGGGTATAATAATAATAATTCCTTTCTCCCTCACTTTGCTTGTCTTGTCCATCCTGCAAATGCTTATGCTTAACTTTAAGTACATGAGTAGACCCACTTCACTGGGACTACTTGTGTGCACCACGTCCCTGCAGCCCCTGGGGGAGGGGACGGGCAGAGGGCTCCGCACACTGTCCTTGCATGTGGGTACCTCCCCTGAAGCTCCCATTGGCTGCTAACGGGGAACCGTGGCCAATGGGAGCTTCGGGTGTGGAACCCACAGGTGAGGGCAGCGCATGGAGCCCTCTGCCTCCCCCTCCCCCAGGGGCCGCAGAGACATGGTGCCGGCCGCTTCCAGGAGTGGTGTGGTGCCACAGGGGTGGCCATTCCGCAGGCTGGATCCAAAGCCCCGCGGGCCGTAGTTTGCAAACCCCTGACCTAGGACGATGGAGTCCTAATCTTGTCTGGGGCCTCTAGGCATTAATAAACAATAACAGTGCCATGGTCTCCCTAATTCTGGTAATTTTATGTATAAATTGCAAAATTGTCTGATAGTAAGTGGAGTGTTTCACATGCCAAAAAATTAAATATTTTTATTTTTATTTTATTCCTGACCATCAGCTCAGCAATGACATTGGAGCAGAATTACGTCTTTCCACCACTTCCTATCATATACCAGCTTTATGACTTCATTCATCTTTAAAACTTTGTTCTATGTCATGCATCACCTTGTCTATCCAACGCATCTTTGAACTTCCTTTATTTCTAGTTCCTTGAACTCTGGATTGTACTGCAGTGTATGATATCTTTTCCGGGTCCATTCTTGACGTGAGTCCAAACCATTGTGATTGTCTGTTTTGAATCTGCTGTAACAGTGTCATTTCTTACCGTAGCTGTTTTCTTACCCTTTTTTCCTGCACTTGAAATTCTTGAGTATGGCTTTCAACCAGTTTTTTTCTGTAGTCAATATCTTTCATTGACTTTCCTCATATTCCAATCTGTATAGCAATATCAGCATGATGGTTTTCCCATACACACTGTTTTTGTTTTTTTATCTAAATGTCTTTGGCCTTCTAGATCTTCCAGCATTTTCTGAATACAGTAGCCACTAATTTGATTCTTCTTTTCATGTCATCTTCACAGTTCCTATACTTCAATGCTAGTCTTCCAAGGTATATAATTTTTCCACTTGTTCTAGTTGTCTTTGACTTTGATTTTTACCTCTTCCTTTTGTCTTCCAATTGCCATAATTTTTGTCTTCTCCGTGTTGATCTTCATTCCGAATTTTCTGCTTTCCCATTTTACCTCATTAGTTATTCTCTGTAAATCCTCTTTGGTCAAGGCTAGGAGGTCAATATTATTTCAATATTGTCCCTATCTTCCCATATAACATGACCCTGCTTGAAGTCCAGAGTTGTTATAAGCAGGTTCACTTGTGTTCTACATACTTCTGATACCTGCCACATCACAAATAGCTGATCATTGTACTCCAGGTCTAAATCTGGCTGTTTCTCGGTAAGCATTGCTTCAATGTACCCCTTCATTTTGCTCTGCAACATCTTGGTGAATGCTTTTACCAGAACACTCAACTGTAATTCTTGCACTCGCTCTTCTCTCCTTTTTTTAAAAAAAGATCATTATTATTATCATCACTTTCCCCCATTCTCTCAGCCCTTGCTCTGGTTTGTAAATCTCATTGAATAGTTTGTGCATCACCTTTCCTGTGTGTTCCCTGCCTGCCTGCTGCAGCTCTGAGGTTGTTATCACTTCCCAGGCCTATTTCTTTTTCAAATTGCCTATTGATATCTTTACTACTTCTAAGAATTCTGGCATCTGCTCTCCCTTGTTTAAGCTGTGGAGCTTCTCTGGGGCCATTTCATGTACTGTGTCCTACTCTTCAAAATATTCTTTTCATTGCTTGTTCATCCTCAATTATTTGCCCATGCTGGTCTTTCACTGCAAGCATCTTCAACTCATATGTCCCATTCAGTTCTCTTATCTTGCAATACAATACCTACATTGCAGTTCTCTTCATGTATACTTCTTTTTATTGTTCACGTATCCAGTTGTTTCTGTCTCTCTTCACTTTCTGTTTTTCTCTCTGGTCAATCTATTCTACCCAGTTCTTAGATTTGTGTCTTCCATTTTATTCTCCTTCAGTTTCCTATGCTTCTCACTCAACTGCAGTATTTCATCTGTTATCCACCTTGGTGTCTTCATTTTGGCCTTGTAGCCCAACACTTGTTCAGACACTTTCATCCCATCTTTTACACTTTGTTCTCTGTCTCTTCAATGTTCATTTTCTCTTTCACCAGATATGTGATGCTTTTCCACTTAGCTTCTTTGTATACTTTCCTGATATCTGGTTCTTTGAATTTGTCCATGTCACAGATCTTAGTTCTTGGCAATCTTTTGGTTGCTGTCAATCTCAACCTCATTTATGCCAGCACTAATTTATGATCCAATCCGATATTGGCCACAAATGATCTGCAGGATAACACACTTGATTCCATCTGCAATTCACAAGTACAAAGCCTATCATGTTCTTCATTTGTCCATCAGGTGACATCCAAGTCCACATCCTCTGTGGCTTTCTTTGTTAAAATAGCATGTTCATTATCACCAGGTTGTTAGTAGCCTTTCTCCTGTTATATTTTCTTCTCCAAGTCTGAATCTGTCTATTGCTTCAGCCCAGGAATTTCAGTCTGATCCTACTTCTGCATTAAAATCTCCCATCAGGGGCACCAGAACCAAGGGGGCAGGGGGTCCACTTTTAAAAATGAGAGGGCCATGCCTGCCAGCTTTTTAACATGGGCATAGTAGCCTCGGACAGGCGCAGAGCGGCAGTGGTAGGAGCTGTTCTTTGTGGCCAGGGGCTGCTCTCGTGCACCCTGGCCCCCCATCCTTATTCTCGGTAACATCCTTCTTGTGCTTCCGGTTGAATTCAGCAATGAAATGGTTGACCATACCGTTGTATTTGTAGTATTGTAGCAGCACCTGATTTGATTCTGAATCTCACCTTCAACATACAAGGAGATACTGGGCTAAATGCCATAAGAGCTTGTCTTAAACTTTTGCACCAATGTCACTCCATCTTGGTGTCCACCATCTTCTCTTCTTGATGTCAGTATCCTGTGTTCATCATAGTAGATTTCACCTTTGCCTTTTCGTTTAACATAAGCCAATGATTTCCCATTCATATCTTTTCAACTTGTGCATCATTACAGCAAGTGCTCTAGCCTGGTACAATGTCCTTACATTCCATGTTCTGATGTCTTATCCTTTGAATTCATCATGTAATTCCCTGTTCTTGTATTTGTGTTTCCCTGTGTTTCTTCTGACCACATACTATTCACCCTGTCCTGGTTTCGGACAACGAATGTGACTCCTGTTTGTCTGGACGTTGATCAAGAGAGCATGCTTTTGTTTCTCTTTCCATTCTTCATTCAGTTTTTATGGTCCAATATTCACCAAATATTTGACCATAACTCGTTGGCTTTGCAATTGATCAGTATACGATAATCCATCTGCAACACTGCTGTGAACTATCCACCAGCTTACTGCAGCACTGTTTCCGACACTGTATGGAAGTTGTTTTGCTGGCTTCGAAAAGGTTTCACTAGGTTTAGCATGCCAGCCAAAGCAATGTCCTGTGGTACTGGAGGGGACATGCAGCTATTTAGAAACACTTGTGAGAGCTCAGTGAGTCTCTAGAACCAAATTCAAGTAAGTGGTGCAGCTGTCTATTATGCAGAGATACTACCTTTTGAGCACACGCCATACACACCAAAATAAAATGTAAATGATCATAAATTATATAATATGATGACTGTAACCATAATGTCTTTCCAGTGGGGTGATACAGACAGTTTTCCTCTCTGGTGGATCAGTAGCGTAGCCGGGGGGAGCAGGGGAAGCGGCCGCTCCCCCACTGAGCAGAAGCGGCGCCTTTTTTGTGCTCCGATGCCTTTTGTTCCTGCGCTGCAGCCAGAGCAGAGCTTTTTTTTTTTTGCTCCGAGCGCCTTTTTTTGCTCCCAACGCCTTTTTTTAGCTCCGCCCCCCCTGTGCTTTAAACCTGGCTACGCCACTGTGGTGGATGTAGTAATGCCAGCCCCGAGTGTTCCAAAATCATGAATGATGCCTTGATCAACTTAAAACTAAACATTTTTGAGTTTGTTAATTGCCATCTGCTTTTTGAGTCTTTATATTATAGTTGGGTCACATCTTCAAGTTTTCTTCTACACCCCCAGACGTATACACCCCCAAGAAAGTTGTTCAATCCCCAGCTTCTCCCCTAGACATCCAATCCCCAGTTTACTCACAGACATCCCTTCCAGAAGGCCCCAGCTTACCCTCCCAGACCGCCCTCCAGCCACTAGGGTCCCCCAGACAGCCTTCAGCTTCCCCCAAACACTTCAGTCCAGTCACCAGCTATATCTAAACATCCAGCACCCCCAGACATACTTCAGAATCCAAACTTTGTCCAGCACCCACCCATCTACCAAGCAGCCCCAGACACCTTCAAGGACTCTCCAAACCACTTACCCTTGAACATCCTAGAACTGCCCAGACCCACCATCTATACACCCTTGACTCCCTCTGACACTTACCCACGCATCTACCACAACAGTCCCCCAGCCCCCCAAATGTGCAAATCAGCTCAATACATAATGAGCTTAACAAAATGTGACAGCTATGAAAGCCAACTGTTTATATTATCTTGGCATGGTTACGTGATCCCTCTTGTTCACAACTTCTATGGGGCTACATCTCCGAGCATGCTCTTTCCCTAAAAGGGCCACAGACCATTCATGCGCCTAAGGACCAGTGCACAGTTACAATTATAATGCAGTCATAAATCTATAACCAATTAATGTTTTGCCTATATGTGGACTGCCACCAGGAGCCAGTAGTGCTAGAACAGTTTTTATAGTGGGGGTGCCGAAGGCGGAAACCATTTATTTGAGTTATTATCACTACTTTAAGCCAGGGGGTGAGGCAGCACCCCCAGCACCCCAAGTTTCAGCACCTATGCCAGGAGCGTTTGTTTTGATGCAGACAGTTGGACTAAGACCATCCATTCATTTCAAATGGACCAATGGGAAGTACTGCAGAATGTTCAAAAATCATAAGTCAGGCCCGAAAATATAAGAAGATTTCAAAAATAATATTTTTGGTTCTTTATATTTGTTTTCTGTTTTTTGAGACTTAATTTCAAACCTTCGCCACAACTGCTAGGGCTAAAAAATTACTTGGTTTTTTTAAAATGAAAATGGACTCAAAGAGCTAGAGAATTAAGAAAAACACCAAATATCACAAGACTCGGCAAAAGTGTCAGTGAATGGCCTCCATATGACTGATCACTGTCAGCCTGAGATGAAACTAAACTAGTGACCTATTGGTGAAAGCCTTTAGCTTTCCCCTGACAACTTCTACACTATATTTTTTATTTTCAGTACAATTTTCTTCAGCTCACTGAAAACTAAATATTTAGCGGCAATATAAACTACATTGAATATGATATCAAATTAAATAACAGAGTGGGTACTGTAATTATTGTTTTGTTTATTTTCATATTTAATTCAATAAAACAATTTTTTTTAATTTTTTGAAGCTGTGACAGAATTTCCAGCTGGCTGAATTGTAGTGCTGTGGAAAACATGGGTCTGGTTCATAATTTAGTTCAAGCTTCCTGCAGACAAAGTGGGGTTTTGAATATAAGGGATTTTTGATGATGATTTAAAAAACCCTACCAATTCTCTGAGCCATCATAGAATCATAGAATCTCAGGGTTGGAAGGGACCTCAGGAGGTTATCTAGTCCAACCCCCTGCTCAAAGCAGGACCAAACCCAACTAAATCATCCCAGCCAGGGCTTTGTCAAGCCTGACCTTAAAAACCTCTAAGGAAGGAGATTCCACCACCTCCCTAGGTAACCCATTCCAGTTCTTCACCACCCTACTAGTGAAAAAGGTTTTCCTAATGTCCAACCTAAACCTCCCCCTCTGCAACTTGAGACCATTACTCCTTGTTCTGTCATCTTCTACCACTGAGAACAGTCTAGATCCAGCCTCTTTGGAACCCCCTTTCAGGTAGTTGAAAGCAGCTATCAAATCCCCCCTCATTCTTCTCTTCTGCAGGCTAAACAATCCCAGTTCCCTCAGTCTCTCCTCATAAGTCATGTGCTCCAGCCCCCTAATCATTTTTGTTGCCCTCTGCTGGACTCTTTCCAATTTATCCACATCCTTCTTGTAGTGTGGGGCCAAAACTGGACACAGTACTCCAAATGAGGCCTCACCAGTGCCAAATAGAGGGGAATAATCGCGTCCCTCAATCTGCTGGAAATGCCCCTACTTATACAACCCAAAATGCCATTAGCCTTCTTGGCAACAAGGGCACACTGTTGACTCATATTCAGCTTTTCGTCCACTGTAACCCCTAGGTCCTTTTCTGCAGAACTGCTGCCCAGCCATTCGATCCCTAGTCTGTAGCAGTTCATGGGAATCATCCGTCCTAAGTGCAGGACTCTGCACTTGTCCTTGTTGAACCTCATCATATTTCTTTTGGCCCAATCCTCTAATTTGTCTAGGTCCCTCTGTATCCTATCCCTACCCTCCAGCGTATCAACCATATATCAACCATCCTGACAATGTATATGATTTTGTATATTGAGATTTGAATGGTATTTAACTCACTGGTGATTGGATCATACTGGAATATAGACAGTTGCCCTTTTAATTAAAAAATGACAATTATTTTATTTGTACAAGGTATTAAATCTCATATAGTTTGGAATCTATGGTGCTGGCTGAGTATTGTGTTGTAACATCATGTTGTGGATTTGCCAGCATTTCTGTAAGGCATTAAGTACCTTCATAGCACTATATATATATATATATATTTTTAAAGTGAAAAGATTGTTATTAAAGCTGCAAAATCAAGCACTCAAAAGTTAAGAAATGCCAGAATTAAGTTTGTCTGAGCAATTTTAAGTCTGTCTCCTTGTGCATTGGTATTATGATACACTCTTTAATTACATGATCACATACTAATTTTAGTTGTGTCCCATCTGAAGCAATTCTGTGTGATATGCTGAAGCAAGATGTTGCAGTAGTGCATATCCAGTCCTAATAGACAGTTCTGGGTTTTTTTCCACAAGTGAGGAAAAAGCTATACTGAGCAAAACAGAGATAGGATATAGTAATTTTCAACAGCTCATAACATGAACAAATCTGAATGGATATTCATGGGGTCAATCAAAGATAGCTGACCCCCTGACCATCCACGGGCCACACTGCAAATCATGAAGACTTTAGAGCTCTTAAAAACAAAACCAAAAAAAGGGTAATTTTTATAATAGAATGTTATGGCTACCTAAATAATGGGATTGGTTTCACTTCCCTATAATAATATTTGTATCCAAAATATTTAATCGTTCATCTTCATTATGGTATTGTAATGAGTACTTACAGAAATTTCCTGTTCTGTTCAAATGGAGGAAGTGCATTTCATTGTTGACAAAGTATGAATTTTTTATTCCGTTAAACCACGAGGCTGTCAAATTATTAAATGAAATTTCTCAGCAAATATAATTTGTGTTTGTATTTATGAAATGTACATATGTGCCACAGTAACCAAATTGGAAGACTTAAGCCTTTTCTAAAAGTATTTACTTTGGGTTTTCTTGTTAGATTGAAGATGAAATAAGATGTGAAGAGTAAACTATATCTTCAGTTTTGGCATTTTCCATTATTAGACCCTATTCTGAAATAAATCTCTATGCAGGTAAAACCCCTGTTTACTTCAATGGACATTGTGATTGTATAGTGAAGTTGTGTCTCTAGATTTCCTCAAAGATTAACTCTTATTGACCAAACAGTTAAACTAAAAATTAGCATGATTATTAATTTATAATTTTAAATGATAGAAAAAAAGACATTTTAAAAATTTAACTCCAAGAGTTTGACTCAGCTTTGCTATCTTAGGTTCCAGTCCTCCATTGCACACTGCCAACTTGAACTCCTGCACCTGTGCAGAGTCCCATTGAAGTCTATGGAACTATTCACATGAGTAAAGTTACTCACATATGTAAGTGTTTGCATGATCGAACCAATAAATAGTCCAGTTGACTTCATTAGGACTACTACTCATGTGAGTAACGTTACACCCATCAGTATTTTTCAGGAAGGGTCTTAAAAAACAAAAAACAAAACAAAAATAAAGGAAGAGGATCACACCTTTGGGCTCCAATTCAGCAAAATATTTTCAGTGCAGGCTTAAATCTATAGCATTTGCTCAAAGTTAAATACATGCTTAATGCTTTGCTGAATTGGGGCCTTAGATTCTAAGAGGCAGGGAACATGTCTTTATGTGTGTTTGTGTGTTTCTGTGTGTTTGTTATGGGTCTTGCAGATAGGGTTGCCAACTTTCTAATCGCACAAAATCGAACACCCTTTCGCACCCTTGCCCCGCCTCCTCTCTGAAGCCCTGTGTCATCCTGCCCCTTCTCTGAGGCCCCACCCCTGCTCACTCCATTCCCCCCGCCCTCTGTCACTTGCTCTCCCCCGCTTTCACTCACTCATTTTTACCAGGCTTGAGGAGGGGGTTGGGGTACAGGAGGGGGTGAGATCTCTGGATGGGGGTGCAGGCTCTAGAGTGGGGCCAGAAATTAGAGGTTCAGGGTGCAGGAGGGGGCTCTGTGCTGGGGCAGAGGATTGGGGTGTGGGCTCAGGGGTGGGGCCAGGGATGAGGTTTGGGGTGCACGAGGGGGCTGAGGGCTGGAGCCAAGGGGTTCAGAGTGTGGGAGGAGCCTCCAGGCTGAGGCTGGAGGTTGGAGTGTAGGAGGTGGTACAGGCTCTGGGCTGGGGGTGTGGGTTCTGGGGTGGGGTCAGAAATGAGGGGTTCACGATGTGGGAGGGGACTCTGGACTGGGGCAGGGTGCGGGGAGGGGTTGCAGGATGCGGGCTCTGGGAGGGAATTTGGGTGTGGGAGGGGGCTCCAGGCTGGGGCAGGGGTGCAGGCTCTGGACAGCTTTTACCTCGGGGCTCCCCAGAAATGGTGACATATCCCTCGGCTCCTAGAGATAGGGACAGCCAGGTGGCTCTGCGCGGTGCGCGCAGCCTCCAAATACAGGCCCCACCCCCCGCAGCTCCCATTGGCTGAGGTTCCCAGCCAATTGGAGCTGGTGCATGGGGCGGGGGCAGCATGTGGAGCCCCCTGGTTGTCACTGCGCCTTGGAGCCAGAGGAACATGTCCCTACTTCTGGGGGCCATGTGGAACCAGGCAGGGAGCCTGCCAGCCTGCCAACCAGACTTTTAATGGCCCGGTCAGTGGTGCTGACTGGAGCCCGGAGCCTCCAAGGTCCCCTTTCGACCAGGTGTTCCAGTCGAAATCCGGACACCTGGCAACCCTACAAGTTGCAGAATGGGCCTAGATTCTGACTGAGGCCACCTGGCACTCTAGCAATATAAATAAACAATTAAAATAATAAGGAAAATAGGAATAATATGTGTTCAGCACCCACCAATATAAAACAGAGATCACTCTCTAAATAAGAAATAAAGTATTAACCCAACAAAGAATACTTCCCTAACATTTTAGAAACATTCCTACTTCTGCATGTCTGAGATGAGGAACATTGACAGGTCTTAGCCAAAGAAATAACTTAACACTCTTATTTTTAAAATGTGACTTTGCTGACATTTTATTACAATCTATTTATTTTATAATTTAATTTTTTCCATCCTTAATGGTATTGATAACCACCTTTTTATAAACTGGGTTGCCAACTTTCTAATTTCACAAAACCAGCTGGGGGGTGCGCACTGGGATAGGGCTAGGGATGAGGGGTTTGGGTTGCAGGAGGGGGCTCAGGGCTGGGGCAGGGTGTTGGGGGGTGTGGGCTCCAGGAGGGTGTTTAGGTGGGACTCTGGGCTGGGGCAGAGGATTGTGGGGGAGGGGGTTTGAGGTGCGAGGTCCTGGCAGTGCTTACCATGGCTCCCAGGAAGCAGCTGCCAGGTCCCTATAGCCCCTAGGCACATGGGTGGCCAGGGGGGCTCCATGTGCTGCCCCTGTGCCCGCAGGTACCACCTTACAAGTGAATCTTGTAAGTGCAAATTTGGGTGAGCTGAACCTGCTGGTTTGGTTTCATGGAAACTTTATTGACTCAATCTGAGTTGTGGGGGTTTAGCAGACTCCTAATTACTGCAGGAATTGCCATAATGAAAATCATAACATTGTATTATAAAAAAAGTACAATAGAGTATGACTAATTGATATGATTTAATTACTTCCACCTTGCATAGAGATAAAGCTAAATCCTGAAGATTTTGTTACCAATCACTATATTAGCAATATTATAAATATAACAAACAGTATTCACTTCAGTCACATAATTTTGTTAGATTTTAACTGTTTCTCTTTTAAATTCTGTGCAAATTCTGAAGAGTGTTTTGCAGCTTTGATATTTTCAGATAGGTCCTGGTTTGGTTGTTTATGTAAGTATGAAATAAGTGAAGGGCTGATTTCTAACTAATATTAGAAATTTTTAAGAGATTTAGATTGAAATCTCTTGTCACATACGGCTACGTTGTTACTTTAGGAACAGCCCTGGACAAAGGATGCTGCATATATTGTACCACCGTGGGATTAATCCTGGTTGGCATTGGGACTCAGACTCATCTTTGAGCTACAATTCCTCCTCTCCACCTTGCCATTAGGCAGTATCAACTGACAGCTGGCCTGAACCAACTCCCTGCCAATGTCCTGCACTGGCTCAGCTACTCTGACCAGTGCCTACGGAGATGAACAGTGGAGCCTGAATCAAAGCCCAACTATTAGTAAATTATAGTCCCAAAGAACATCAATATAAGCAACAAAATATTAAACTTTAGCTAAGCCAGAAACTTTTATAAGAATCCATAGTGAACCTAGAAACAGCTTTAAAGAGTCTAAACACCAATGAATTAATCATCCCTTCAGCTCATATTACAAAAATAATTACTGATATACTAGTTCCATTTTCTCCCTTTGTTTCAGATTTTTGGCTACAGCTAAATCCCCCCCCTCCAGCAGAGTGTTGCCAGTTTAGCCATTTTGCAACCCCCCTGTAAATTTATCAGGGGGTAGCCGTGTTAGGCTGTATCCACAAAAACAATGAGGAGTCCAGTGGCACCTTAAAGACTAACAGATTTATTTGGGCATAAACTTTTGTGGGTAAAAAACCATCTGAAGCATCTGAAGAAGTGGGTTTTTTACTCATGAAAGCTTATGCCCAAATAAATCTGTAGTCTTTAAGGTGCAACCAGACTCCTCGTTGTTCCTGTAAATTTAAACACCCTCTATCCCCCTCTAATTTCAATTCCTGGGAAAGACTCTGCAGACTCTCCAAATCCTGTCCCCTATGCTAATCCTGAGTAAAAAAGCTTGGTGCAGGGATACTCTGCATGGGACAGAATCCCCACCACTTCACCCAAGACAGCAGAAGTACTTACTCCATGGCCACTACTGCAAGTAATTGGCTTATATTTTTGTTCTTAATTTCATCCCATTACTCCTATTTTAGAATCTTTATTTTATGAAAAATTAATTTCCTAGATATAGTTGAAGATGTAAGGCCAGATTCAGAGGTGAGTGTCTGGAAAACGAGTTAACATCTAGATAATGGTGTAACGTGCTGCCAGATGCTGGGAGAGAGGTGTGTAGCTCTGTATTTGGTTTATGTAATAATAAGATAGAGAGACAAATGTGGCAAGGATGGATTAGTCTATGGCTCATGCTTTGGAATGCTTGTGTTTCAAAACTATGCACTTAAGAAATGAGCTTATTTACATTTAAGAGAGCCAAATGAACTATGTAATACTTAGAATCCTTTTATGTACTTTGTTATAAAGAAGCAAGAAGAAAGGTGAAGAAAAGACCCAAGGATATTGTACCTGTTTTAGAGTCCCACTCGGTTTCTCATGCTTTGGTGTGTGACAAGGTTGGATTCACTGTAGCTCACAGTTATGGCTATCTACTGCCTCCTGTGAGTTCTTTTCTCTCTGCAGATGGGATTGGAAGCTGTTCATAGAGGCTTCCACTGTTTGCCTCCCAGTCTGCTTGTCAACTCTCTCTTAAGGTTCTTGGCCTTAAAAAAAAAGCAAAAAAAACCCCAAAACTCATTTTGGTCACAGTCCTGTGAAGTTACTATTTCCTTGTAAAACATCTTTCTAAACTTCTGACTCTACAGCTGGGACAGGTTCAGCCCCTGCCTCAAGGCTTCATTATATCTGTTGGTGACACTTCCTAAAAAGTCGCCTGTGTGCTGTTGCTGATTTCTTTATGCTGACCTATCTTCTTTTCTTTTGGTTTGTTTTTCAGAGATGGGGAAGCCCTTCAGTGGTTTTAGCTCTCTCCTCCTCGTTCGCTCTGCTTATTGTAGCATCCATCTCTGTAGCATCTGAGCACTTTCCAAAGATTTCAAAATATAAACAATAATAATAATGCCTCTCTCCTCCTCTTTTCCTTCTCACCCTCTAGGAAGAACTGAGTGATTTACATTTCGTTTAATTTTGTTGTTAAGACTTTGATGTGTGTGTGTGTGTGTGTGTGTGTGTGAATTTATTGTGGGAAAGCTATATCCAAGAGATGCCTTTTGCATTTGCTTTTGAATATGATGTGGGTTAGTGATCATTCTTATCTCAACTGGGTGCAAGTTGCAGTTATTATTTGTCTCTCTAATTTGTCCACCATAGATGGACAGTTTTGTTTTGCCACAAAAATACTTAAGATACTGCCAGATATGAGAGAGACATCAAGGTGTCATCCCAAAAGATCAGATTGCAGTGCAAAGCCCAAAGCTCCCATATACATTTGATACAGACTCATAGGAATGGTCTAAGGATAGTGCAATAGGTATGTTATGTGATTGCTTTCCCACTCTGTGTTTCTTTCAGGACAGTGTGTTTATGCTCAACAGGATTAAAGAGAAATATTAAAAAGAGTTAAAACAGTAAAATTACAGGCCAAAAGAATGAAAACAAACAGTTTTCAAGAAAGAAGAATGTATTATAAATGAACCTCTAGATTTTAATAAGAAGTTTAAACATTTCTCTCAGGCTTTGGGAAATTCTTTTGACCAAATACAATTTGATCAAACTGTTGGAGACGTCTCCTTTAATTCACTGTCATTAGAGCAGAATGGTCACATGGCTGAAACATTTTCCCATATAGAAACTGAAAACTATTTAAGACTTAAATCAGATAAAGCACTGGGTTGAGATGGCTTTCCAGTAGACTTGCAAATACCTTTCCTAACCTCCTATTCTCTACACTATTTCAGAACTGTCTGAGGCATGAGTGATGCTTTGAGATATATGTATGACTAATTACTTTGCTAAAAAAATGACAAACCAGACACTGGCTGTTGAGATTTTCCCCAGCTCACGGTTAAATATACTGTGCAAATCATTGACAACATTGTTGCGTAAGTGACTGGAAGATACTAAACCCACTGTCATATTCATAAATAGTTTTTATAAAAGGAGGAGATAATGCACCAAAATGCTTCATTAGCTGGTAATACATAGAAAAAATGGCATCTGATCACACTGATTTCCCCACAAACACATTGCAATTGGTTGCAGAGAATACCATTGATAGGGATGGCTATATTGGCAATGTTTCATAAACTTAGATTTAGGCTGCTATTTTTATTCTAGATGAAATGATTGAAAAATTGTACTGTGGACAGTTTAATATTTCTTCTACATTCCATCTGAGAAGGGGACAAGAAGAAGGTGCCTTCTCTTTTTTTCTTTAATGAAGAAGATGAACTATTAGAGATGGTGTTATGACAGAAGGCAGAACAACAGTGTTATTACTGTTGAGAAAGAGCATAAATTCAAATGTGTATGCTGATGATAGGCTCATGCAGCATAGGGATCTTGTTTCCTCAGTCCCATGGCTCTTGAATTAATTAACATACAAAGGATATTGTTTTAACGTAGAGAAGTCTCAAACACTGACATATCAAAAGACCAGATTCCACACAATTTCTATTTCAGATACAGAAGGCTATCAAATATTTATGGATAATGGGATAGTTCCTGCAAACTTGAGGAAATGTTCACTGAATTCAATGAGAGTTCCACACAGGCCTGTGGAGAGCTTGCAGGATCAATCCCAAAGACCCGAGGCTGGCAAAAAATAATTTTACTTCATTTTGAATGAGTTGGGGAAAAAAGACATTGAGAAATGGCTTCACTTAATTTTTTCCACTATTAAGATGCACAGATTATTTTAAAAGAACACTAGTCCCATCTTCACAAGTGCCTCCTTCACTCTTCAAATGGCTAATAAAACGCCTTTATCATAATTATGTGCTAGCATAGGGACAGATTTGGTATCTTTACGAGGGGGACTCTTTTTACATTCCCACAACACAAACATCTGCCTACTTATCTGAGAAAGAAGTTAATCTTCAAAACTTCAGAGTTTGTATTACCATGATTAGAAGCACTGATAAAATATGATGACCTAACCAGTTCATCCATACTTCCTGTCTGGAATACCTCCTTAACGTCAGCACGCACATATGAAAAATATAGTCTTCTATAAACATCTTTACAGTGATGGATTTAGTTTATGGCCAAAAAATTGCATATTTTTGTTGTTTATCTCCTACCACTGTCATATTCCATTTATCAATTATTAAAGTGCACCATTCAGACAAACTAGAAAATTATGGCAAAACAACTTAATTAAGAAAATTAGCAATAAAGACATATTTGCATAAACCATGTGGCTCAATTGCATAGCACATTTCCTGAAACATATAATCAAAGATTAATGGGAATTTAAGTTGAATTCAAAACCCCTCTTTCATATCCTTCCCCACTCCCTTTGTCTTCTTGCCTTCTTACATTATGCTTAGCTGGAACTGGCTTGTGCTTGCTGTTTTCATCCAAATCCCTCTTAAAACTATAGTGCTTCTGTAGATCGTTCCAATGATAACTCACCAAATTAAAAATAGATAAGCTAAAAAGCTTGCTCTGCTTGGAGTTTTAATATTTATCCAGTGTTATGATGTCTGAATGGTACTGTCTGTGTATGATTTAGATTAGATGAGTTTAAGTGCGATTAGATTTAGAATTATGTCTTCCACTTTGTTTTCCCAATATCAAGCATATTGTTTGACAAATAGTAATAATGATAAAATAGCTATGTAGAGGACTGGAAATATGTATTCCATACTGTCCAAAGTACAGATGTACAATTAAAATGTTATCATTTGCCAACAGTTACCAAACAATGGGGTCTGAGATACCAGATTTTCCCTCTACTTACAATGTTAAATAACTATGGTACTTGCTTGGAAACCGTAGAGAAAAGTTAAATTTTCAGTGGCAACAACTGTACTTCCATTTAATTCTTTAGTGTACTTTCACAATAAGATGCCATTACTAGATTCCTGTGTAAGGACTGGCTTAATAATGTGTGACAGATAATACAGATGTCAACAGCATATTTATCTTACATTTTGTTGTCATAGATTACTGAATTCTAAACAGAGAAACTGATCAAAAGTGGCACACACCAATATACAGCCTGCCCTCAAGATTATATGAGCTAGGTGCAAATTGTTCTACAGCAATTTGAGAGAAGAAGAAAGGGTCATCCTCAGAAAATGGAAATCCAAAAATTTACCATTTTACATAAAGGCCTAAACAAGGTTATCTAATACATCACTGTGAAAATGTTTCTATGACGAGGTGCACAAAATTGGAAATATATAGCATTATTTGAAATCCTATAAAACAATCCTATCAACCAGGGCGGGGGTACATCAACTCATCTAGATATTTGCCTACTTTTACAACAGGCTACATAAAAAAGCACTAGTGAAGTCAGTACAAACTAACATTTCATACTGACAACATGAGAAAGTAAGCAATTTCAGTAATAGTGTGCTGTGACACTTTTGTATTTTTATGTCTAATTTTGTAAGCAAGTAGTTTTGAAGTAAGGTGAAACTTGGGGCATGCACAGGGGTGCTGGAACAATAGGGGTGCTGGTGATGGAAACCATGGATATGGTGTTTGTTATAACTACTTCTAGCCAGGGAGTGTGGCATTACCCCAAGTTCCAGCACCACTGGGTATGCAAGACAAATCAGACTTCTGAAAGGGGTACAGTAGTCAAGAACCACTGCTATAAAATACTTACATGAAAGCAGATTTTCATATGTGTTTATCACTTGTTTTGTTTTTTAATATTGTTCTTTATAATCTTTGGAAGATATCTAGGCTTTTGTCTTTTAGAGTCTTCATGAAGCCAACATGTATGTTTAATAGCTCTATAGGCATTTGGGTTAAAGAATATTGTCTTATATTTAATGCCAATTCTATACATTCTTACTCTGTCACAAATGACATTTGCTTTAAATAATTTTATATTTCCTTTAATCTTTATTTATTTTGACCAAGAGTACAAAATAATCCACAAAACAAAAATCAGAAACTGTTCCCAAATTAACTAATAAAATAATCTTTAAATAATCTCCTTAATACATTCTAACATAAAGGATGTAAATCTGTGATAGGTAAAACCTGTGTTAGTTTAACTTTTAGTCAATTTTATCTGGATATGAATGTGTTTATGAGAATTTTGATATTATATGCTACCGCTCTGGTATTAATTGCAAATGTTTCCTTGTTATCTGTAACAAACACTTAAATATAATACATCATTCATATTATAGTTTCAAGTGTCTGCATAGGAGTATATATGCAATTTACATCTCTTCATCGCAATATTGCAACCAAAAGTCAATAGAGCAAATATGTCATCATGTATTAAATGTATGCACACTAAATTGCCATGCATGGGTTTTGAAAATACATTGTAAAACATTTATTTTGGGGTCATTGCAAAACCATTTACTGTCCCTTTAGCTTTTATAATTCAGTATAGCAGAGAGAGAGAAAATATTATGTTAGCCATGTATAGCTATACATAAGTTGAAATATTGATACTCATCCTACATAAGGGACAGTACCCTGGCGAACTGCCCTAGGAAACCTGGGAAGGAACCATGACTCAGAGTCAGATCATTAGCTATTAGCCAGAGCATTAAGTGTGTCTGGAAAAAGTCTTTGTCCCTGTTGCGCGATAGCTCCACCCCGTCAAGCAGGGGTCGGGTTGTGTGGGAACTGAAGTAGAACTGGGATGGCCCAAATGGCCTAGACTCCCCAGCCACCACAGTAGTCTTGGCTCCCAACAGTGTGGCCTAATAGTTGAGGTCAGTGCAGCAGCCCTTTGGTGAGAGTCCGTGGTTTAGTGGCCAGAGTCAATGGGACCACCCTTTGCAGCAGGGCAGTGCAGTCTAATGGCCAGAATGGGGTGAGCAACCCACCAGGAGTGGGTGGTGGCCAGGGTACCCAGGCCCTCCCTACTCCACTGGATCCCAGTCCAAGGCCCTGTCTGCAGCGGGGTATCCGCCACCAACTCAGCAGAGATCCTTCCAAAACACGCTGAGTCAAAGCCTGGTACCTCAACCAGATCAATGCTTAGTCCTCCTGGGCTACTTCCTACCCGTTCTTCTATGGCTGGTAGTCTCGGGGGTTCCGCGGTCTCTCCTCCATCTGTGGCATCGGGTGGCTGGGGGTCGGTTGGAGCTGCAGCCCGACTGGCCTCTGCATCCTGGACAACTGGCAGTCCCTACCCAAGAGCCTGCAATGCACCTCTGCTCCCCTCAGCAGTCAGCCCAGACTGAGCTGAGCTGTTCCCTTTTATATCCTGGTTCCATCTGGAGCAGAGCCCAGCAGGGATGAGGGGGCATGGCCTTCTTGGCCCACGGAGTGTGATTAACCCCTGCTAAACCAGTGCGGGATAAATACACCCCATCACAGTGCCTCTCTGCTCACTTGCCTATGTGGGGAAACAGCAGTCCATGGAGCCTGCACTCCACTCCCCTCCCCATATCATGGGTGACGATCTGGGTAGGCCACATAGAGTAAGACTCCCACTGAGTTCAATGACTATTTGATCTGACCACTGAAGCATTGTGTTGTATTCAGCAGAAAAATACATAGATAGGATTATCCTACATTAACTATATATCCAACATACAGGACGGGTGCATGTGAAGGAAATGTTAGATATTTTTCTTTGTTCAAGTCCACCCAGTAATGTGTCATCTAAGGGCATGTGGACACTGCCCCCCTGTTCAGACTATGGGGGGCGGGGGAGGGCGGCATGAATAGCCATGCACATCAAAGTGCTGCACTGTAGTTCCCCCATGTGGATGCTGCTGGTGTGAACTTAAAAGACTTGAGTTTGCACTAATGTAGTCCAAACTACTTCCTTAATTTGAACTGTAGGGCAGTGTAGATATGCTATAAATTTACATCAGTATCATCTCTGTTTTTAAAACTTTACTTTGCCATATCTGCTAAACGTATTTTATATCAATGAATATCTTTTTACAA
This sequence comes from Chelydra serpentina, assembly GCA_037349315.1. Lineage (NCBI taxonomy): Eukaryota > Metazoa > Chordata > Testudines > Chelydridae > Chelydra > Chelydra serpentina. The sequence continues at coordinate 53,500,642 of JBAIAC010000042.1, forward strand.
AATGTATGTTCTGTGCAAAGTCTTCCGATCTGTAAGACTAAATTATCATTTCTTAAAGTTAATCACAAGTGCTTTTGAAAAATCCTACGTAGGGACAGGCCACTCAGGAGTTATACCTTTTAATGTTACACAGAGCTAATGTGAAGAGATTTTAAAACAGGAAATTATTTAGAATACTGTATAATGAATACATTTCATTCACTAAGGCCCCAGTCCTGCAAGGGAGATCTTTGTAGGCAGACCTCTATGCTTATTTTCAGTCCTAAACTTGATACTTTTCTCCTTGCTGCCATCTCTGTTTATCGTGCATTGAAGTTTCTGCAGTAACCTATGTACATAGCTGTGATAATACCAGTCTCCTAGGGACTGATGGTTTTTGGTTGGCATAGGCATTGATTAACCATCTCATTTTGTCACTTTATCTATTTTAAAAACTTACATTAATTGAACTTTTAAAAGGATTTGGTTCCATTTTAAACGTATTTTATAGCAGTGAATATCTTTTTACAAAACTGCTAAACTCAAGTGAGCTTGAAATTTTGCTCAATTTGTTCTTCCAAGTCTGGTCATAAACCTTAAAAAAACATTGGTACTTCATAATAATTTCCTTTAAATGTAATTATTTTTTTAAAAAATTACAGAATGACTATAAAAATGGCTTTACTACATTTACAGAACACTAACACTCATCTTATTATGGTAATGTGAGCTGCAAACAAAATATTGGATAATTGTATCATGAATTGGTTCAAACACCTCTAGTACCTTTCGGATTGTTGGTTTAATTTAATCTTACAAAATTCTAAGGCAACCCAAAATAAAATATGTGCCAACTATATATTTGAAAGTCTTCTCTAAAAGCCATATTGCTGTTAATTTGAAATAACAGAGGTTGCAAGTTGGCTGTTCAGCTGATGGAGCCAGTATTTTGCAAGTAATTCATGATGGTAATTTCATTCACATTCACATTAGTTGAACTGGCTACTGCATGGTTGAATTTGTGCCAGCTATTACTGCCAAAACAATTGTCATGCATTTGTGATATGCTAGTAAAAACATGCTCCATTTTGGACAATTCTGGAGTTGTAAATGTTGAATCCTTTCCTCCATTTGAACACAGAGGCATTATTTTCATCCTTTTTGGAAAAACAAACAGATTCTTGCCTAGACTTCTGTTGTCCATTAGGGTTTTTGTAATAACACTTTGAGCTTACACTAATGCAACTATTTGAGAAAGTGAAAGAGAGACCTGGTCTCTCTCAAACTCATTTAATAAATACTGTCAGGTAATGGCAAATTTAACCACATAATGTATGGAAAATATGATATTTTTTAACTTTTTTGAACTGGTTTAAAGACTTTGCAAATTCTTCAGTGAAATGCACTGACAAGTATGAAGACAATACCTATAGAGAGAATCCCCTGATCTATTGTTTTGGGTAAGTTAAGCTTCCATTGGCATAGACTGCCATACTTCTATTTGTGTTGTACCTTAAGCAGAACTATTTGAAATGTTTTCTGCTAGCATTTTTAGTTGCATTCTTTCTGAGCAGACAACTCTTCTACTTAAAAATATACAACAAATCATATTAATTAAAATGACTCAATCAGACAAGTTAAGTGGTGTTTCAGAATGACTCTAAGGGCCATAAATTCAAGTTAATGATTGCACTACTTCTTCCTGGGTTTGAAGAGGCTCCTTGATGCATTAGGGGAAGAAGAAAAAGACAGCCACCCTATTTAAGAGCATTTATCTGGGTAGCTTGCCCAAGTAACTGCACAGACTACTTAAGCGGCCAGATGTTATAATCATATCATAAATCTGAGGATAAAGCAGGCAATCATAATAGTCATTCACAGTAGCTAATATTAATACTTCACTGTGCTGAAATGTGGCAGTAGAGTCATATCTAAATGGGATAATAACGTGTTAATTATTGCAAAACTTTGTTCATGGACATGCACCTTATATCGGTCTATTGAGGTATATTTCATTGCTTTTGGAAAAGTGTTTCTTACTTGAGTAATTGAGGAAGTGTGTGTTGTGTGGGATTTGACCAAACCGCAATTTAAGTGGGGGCGACCTTTGTCTGGTTTGCTTTAAGGGTAGGGGGAAGAGAGAGGCACAGACACTGCTGCAAAAGCAGAGCAGGTTAGCACGGTGATGCTGACTCATCCTGCAGGGAACGGAAGGGCAGGGAGTTGATAAAGGTCAAGCCCGGTGGGAGAAACCTCCTTTTCCCCAGGCCGGGCGGAGCAACACCCACCCTTGGAAGTGACAAAATACCGGGTTTGATAAGGACCTGCTGTGGGCCGTGTGCTAGCTGCTCCTTTCTTTTCCCTCACCTGATTGGCCAAGTGTGTGTGTGTGGAGGGGGAGGGTTTCCTTCCCCACAACTGGATCCGGAGGGCTTTGTTAGGGTGAGTAGGGAAGGGAGTTAAGCTATGATGTTGCAACTAAGTATGTGGGGCGGATGTCCAGTGCAGGTACTCTGTAGGCAGGGGATACAGTGCCCAGATAAATGGCTTGGTAAAGAACTTAAAGGAGGTATTTGGTAAAGGAGCAGAACAGCGGGGGCTCAGGGTGCCTATGATTGGCATGGCAGTGAGCCAGCTCCCCCATTTTATAGCCCACCTTAGCCCTCGTTCAAGGGGGGGATGGTAAGGTCCCAGCAGTGGGTTGGCTGGGACCTAGATGGAAAAAGTGAGGACTGACAGAAGCCCCCGGGTTAGGCAGCAAATGTGAAAAATCAGGACGGGGTAGGGGGTAATAGGAGCCTATATAAGAAAAAGACCCAAAAATCGGGACTATCCCTATAAAATCAGAACATCTGGTCACACTACCCCGGGTACATAGGTATTGACTCCGTGGGTGCTCCGGGGCTGCACCCACGGGGAAAAATTGGTGGGTGCTGAGCACCCACCGGCAGCTCCCCGCCAGCTCCCGCACGCCCAACTCACCTTCCGGTTCCCGCCGGAGGGAGGCGCCTCCCGCTGAAAAGCCAGGGCTTTTTAGCCCAGCCGAAAAGCCGGGGCTTTTTTTAGCCCAGCTGCCTGCCTCTCACCTGTGCGGCAGGGCGGCGGGAGGGCCGCAGGGGAAAGCGCAGTGGGGCGGCACCTCGGGGAAGGGGTATAGGGAGGGCCATGGGGAGGGCTTTTAGGCTGGGCTAAAAAAAGCCCTGGCTTTTCGGCGGGAGGCGCCTCCCTCCGGTGGGAACCCGGAAGTTGAGTTGGGCACGGGTGGGTGGGGGGGCTGGCGAGGAGCTGCCGGTGGGTGCTCAGCACCCACCAATTTTTCCCCGGGGGAGGAGGCGGGGGCGGGGCCAGGGTGGAATTGGGGGGGCCGGGGCGCAAGCACCCACCAGCGCTGACAAAAAGTCGGCGCCTATGCCCAGGTTGATATTGAAATAATCATGGAGTTATCTGCACTGTACACTGTTATCTACCGGGTAGTCCCAGATATCTAATGATAAAGTTGCAGCCTGATTAAACCATATCCAGAGTCTCCTGTCCTTCTGGGCATTGATTGTGTGAATATCAACCGTCATGGTTTCAGACAAACATGAAGCCTCCTAATCTTGTTGATGGTTATATTAGTTGTTCCTTTCAGTGATCTGTCACAGAGAGGAATGCCCAGCAATTAAAGGATAAATGCATTCTGGTTAACAACAGATTATGAATGAATGCAAAAATGGGTTATGACCTGAAATAACTTTTAAAGTATTAAAAGACCTTTTTGATCTGAGCACTTAGCCAGGTTTCAGGGGGTTGTGAGTTGTTTCCGTTAGGAGGAGAAAATGATGATGGAGTCAAGTATTTCTTTGGTGTGATCTTTTTACATTTACAAAAAATGTAACCAAGTCCTGTTTCCCTGAATACCATAGGTATCAAACAACAGGAGAAAGTTATTTGCTCAGAGTTCCAAGCCTTTTTCCAGCCAGCACTTTACCCAGAATGTTCTCTCTTAGGCCATGTCTACACTACCACTTACGTTGGCAAAACTTTTGTCACTCAGAGGTGTGAAAAAACACCCCACTGAGCCACATAAGTTTTGCTGGCATAAGCCCTCATGTGCACAGTGCTATGTCGGCAGAAGACGTTCTCCCGCCAACATAGCTACCGCCACTGGTTGAGCTGGTTTTATTGTGTCGACAGGAGAGCTCTTTTCCATCAGCATAACGCGGCTACACAAGTGATCTTACAGCCATGCAGCTATGTGGGTACAGCTGTGCTGCTGGAAGCTTGTAAGTGTAGACATGGCCTTAGTTTTTCTCGGGGTGATACTGGTGTTTCTCCAGCCATCATGGCTTCTTTGCTTCTCTGATATTTCTGCTGCTTCTTTTCCACCCACACAGATACACAGCTACAACCAGATCAGTCCCATTCTTGTGTTTATGAGACCCTTGAGAAACCGCATGGCCCAGCCACTGCCCCGACTTACATGCAGTCAAGTCATTGGGCAGTAGTTTTCAATTGTTTCAGCTATTATTAAACAAAGGAACATTTAATTTTTCCCTCTTGTAGCTTGAATGGAAAGTGGCTCCCCCACCCAGCAGTTTCAATGGAGTGGTGTAATTGCCCAGCCCCCAACATAATATAAAGTATTTTTATAGTATTTGTAGGAGGGAGGGAAAGCTTGTGTTTGACCTGTTTGATCTGAGCACAGAGGACTAAATTCTGATTTTACTTGCACTGATAAGCATAACTCTCCTTAAATCAAATTATTTCAGCTTTACACCAGTGTAACTGAGGTCCAGATCCATAGTCTGACCCAGAATCTTTAGTAAAACATAAACAACACAACGTACTCTAGCCTCTGAGATGTGCCTATTACATTAGTGCTGCTTTTAGTGCTAAGGGGCTTCTTCTCATTTAGAGTTGACATGACCATTTGTCCTGTGATCAAATAAATTATAATATGGATTACCTACCTGGACTTGTTTTTATTATAAAAACTATTTCTGTTGGGACTCTTTGATCCTATGCCTAGGCTAAATTATTATAAAGTTTTGTGCAATATTTCATACTAGCTACAAATATGTTACTGAGAGATCTCAGAAAAGAACTACCTCCAACCCCAATTACATTGGAAAGGGTTTAAAGACACTGGTTCATTCTATCAATAGATAAATGTTCCTTGCCCCGAAATGATAAGTATCGGGAGCCTAATTCTCCTCTTGCTTACATAGGTTTTACATCAGTATAACTTCACTGAATTTGACAGAGTTACGTAGACAATTGTTCTAGGTACTATACAAAACCTGCACCCAAGAGCTTTGGCCCAGATTTTTAAAGATATTTTGGCATTGTCTAACTGATTTAAGAGCCTAAATCTCATTTTCAAAATTGATTTAGGCACCTAGGAGCCTAAATCCCACTGACTGTCATTGGTTCCCATTGATTTTCATCTTCCTCCGCAGCTCATGGGTTGCAGACCTGGAGCAGCTGAAGAGCCTTTTCGAAACCCTCCCCCTCTTCCCCCCCCCCCCCCCCCACTACTTGCATTAGCTAGACCATCTTAGACTTTCAGAATTATGGCCAAGATTTTCAAAATTTGATGTCTAAAGTAAAGCTCCTAAATCCACATTTAGGCATCTAAACAATTGATAATTAAAGTTAATGGGAGCTGCAGGTCCTCAGCAGGGCTGAAAATGAGGCCAAACTTTGGAAAATCTCTGCCTCCTCCAATGTCACTAACTATGAAATGTTTAGTTACATTAAGAGGTATCAGTAATCATCGCTGGGTTTCACTGTTTTCAAATATTTCATACACATAAAATTTAGTTAAATTACCTTGAATATGTACATTTAACAGTGAAACAGAAGGCGCAGTGAGTAAAGCCAGTCATTAAAATGTTTATTTAGATAGAATCATAGAATATTAGGGTTGGAAGAGACTTCAGGAGGTCATCTAGTCCAATCCCCTGCTCAAAGTAAGACCACCAACAACTAAATCATCCCACCCAGGGCTTTGTCAAGCCGGGCCTTAAAAACCTCTAAGGATGGAGATTCTACCACCTCACTAGGTAACCCATTCCAGTGCTTCACCACCCTTCTAGTGAAATAGTGTTTCCTAATATTCAACCTAGACCTCCCCCACTGCAACTTGAGACCATTGCTTCTTGTTCGGTCATTTGCCACCACTAAGAACAGCCTAGCTCCATCCTCTTTGGAACCCCCCTTCAGTTAATTGAAGGCTGCTATCAAATCCCCCTTCACTCTTCTCTTCTGCAGACTAAATAACCCCAGTTCCCTCAGCCTCTCTTCGTAAGTCATGTGCCCCCGCCCCCTAATCATTTTCCTTGCCCTCTGCTGGACTCTCTCCAATTTGTCCACATCCCTTCTGTAGTGGGGGGACCAAAACTGGATGCACTTTCCTCGATCTGCTGGCAATGCTCCTACTAGCATTGCCTTCATTGGCCTTCTTGGCAACAAGAGCACACTGCTGACTCACTTCTGACTCATAGTATTTGTTTTATTCCTAATTTGTAATTAGTGTCGCACCTTTTCAACCTGAGCAGCTAGTCAAACTTCAGAGCCCTGTGACGTTCCAATTGGAAGTAGAAATTGATGGAGTCTAATATTTTCTTTGATGCAATTTTATTATATACAAGGAATATACAAAGTCCTGCCTCTCCAAATGCAGAGATATGTTCTCTTAACTCAGTGGTTCACAACCTTTTTTCATTTGTGGATCCCTAAAAAATTTCAAATGGAAATCTTAGACATAGTCTGTTGGACCCCCAAGGGTCCGTGGACCACAGGTTGAGAACCTTAACTATCTCTTAGCTGTCTTAAAATGAAGGATGCGTTCATACATCAGTTTGAATGAGGTTTTAACTCAATTAATAATAAGGTTTCATCCAGCTCATATCATTATTTATATAATAATAATTTTGCTGAGTATTTGTAAAGTATTAAATCGCAATAAGGCATATAACACCGAGAGACCCCAGTTGGCAGAATCGAACCTTGGGCCTCGGGAGTTTAGTGCACGAGTTTCTACTGCTTAAGCAAAAAGTTAACTGACTATTAGCTAAGGCTGTAGATCAGACTCAATCTCTTTCTCTCTCTCTAAGTGGTCTCAGTGCCACTAGATGGGCAGAACACCACACCCAGGAGGTGTGTGGGTTACATACATATGCAAAAAAGAACAAACATTAGACAGCTTTTTATGTTTTGCTTTTTCTTAGAGAGAGTTAGCCTTATTTCCTTGGCAGTTAAATTAGTCAATATCCTGCTTAATCAAGAATCAATTAATGGTTTTATTAACAGCTGGAATCTGTTTTGACATGGATAAATAAAACATATCACAATCTGTAAAATGCAAATGCCATTTTTCTGCATTTTACAGTTTTTGTAATTTGTTTTGCGTTTGTATGTGGTGGTAATCAATAGAACGTATATTTTATTTATTGGCATTTCTATAGACCTCATCAGAACAGTATTTCAGCATCTTATAAATAATGAATGAAACATCACAACGCCTTATGATGAAATATATTATTATATAGGTGGGGAAAAGGAGGCACACAGTGATTAAGTGGTTTACCAAGGTTACATAATGAGTCTGTGGTAATACTGGGAATATTATCTAGCTCTCCTAGTCTCCATCATGTACCTTAGCCACAAGACCATCCTTCCTTCGAGGGTAAGGATAATTTGGCAATGGTTGTCTTGTTTATACAGAATTCTGTAAGGTATATGTTAAACTTGGTTTTATTGGATTACTAATTATGGAAGTCTTTACCACTAATGCTTCAGGAAATGCTTTGAAAAACTTTGTTTTCAAACAGTTATTCATATGTGTATTGTTTACCCATTTTTACTAATGACTGCATGATATCAGGATCTTTGCTTAGAGCAGGGATCGGCAACCTTTGGCATGCGGCCCTCTAGGGTAAGCCTCCTGGTGGGTCGGGCTGGTTTGTTTACCTGCTGCGTCCGCAGGTTCGGCTGATTGCAGCTCCCACTAGCCGCGGTTCGCCGTTCCAGGCCAATGAGGGCTGCAGGAAGTCCGGCCAGCACATCCCTTGGCCCGCACTGCTTCCCACAGCCCCCATTGGCCTGGAGCGACGAACCATGGCCAGTGGGAGCTATGATCGGCCGAACCTGCGGATGCGGCAGGTAAACAAACCAGCCCTCCAGGGGGTTCCCTGGCGGGCCGCAGGCCAAAGGTTGCCGATCCCTGGCTTAGAGGGTCATCTACTCCTGCTGTCCATGAGATCCTGACATCTCCCTGCACGGTTTCTCTAGATTTTGCTATGTTCACTAGACCTTACATTTTTATTTTAAAAATTAAATTTCCATATCCCTCTGGCAGTAAAGATACATCTTCACAATGCATATCAATGTACTGCTATCGTTTTGTATCAGTCTGCCCTCAGATATGCACGTGCAATGCTCACTGAAGTCAATGGGACTTTCAGATAAATATTGTATCTTTTTACAGAGGACAGAGTGGCCCAGTGTAGACAGTATTTATTAGCAGTCAGGAAGTCTTGAGTTCTCTTCCTGGTACTGACATTGATTCTCTGTGTGACCTTCAGCACTGAAATTCTCTATATCTCAGTTTTCCCATGTGTAAAAAGTGGTGATCATGTTATTTACTCACCTTTGTCAAGTGTTTTGAGATTACATTATAGGCTCTTTGGTGCAGGGACTGTCAATACGTTGTTTGTTTGTACAGTGCTTAGCACATGATCCATGACTGGGGCCCCTACGTGCTGTCATAATACAAATAATAAATAATAGTCTGTGGATGAAAAGTGTTGGGTAAGTACTAAGTCATTATATTACTACAGCCAATCCGACAGAAACTGAAAAGGAGATGTTTGAATTTCCTGTATTCACCTCAGTAAAAATGCCGGGGGGGGGAGGAGGGGAGAGGAAGGGGGAGAGGGCACATGGAGAGGTCACCATTTTGCTACTGATATCATACCAGAAACATTAGGAATTGAATCTATCATCACTTATATGGCAATGCAAATGGATGTGGCACTACAGTAAAATAGACTAAATAGAGTCCCTGGTCCAAATAACTTATTCTAAAAGCACAACTTGTTACAACAAAGTATAGCCCCAAGACAGAGGGCCTTATTCCATTCTTACGTACATCAGCCTAAAGCAGGAATAACTACCCTCATGTCAGTGGAGTTCAGTATAAAATTGGTGTACATGAGAACAGAATCAGGCCCAGAATGAGATGTAATGCTATAATGTTAGCAGAACAGGTAGTCCTTCAGGAGATTTTTGGAGGAAGAGGGGTTCCCAGTGCAGTTGAATGCTATAGTCATGACATTTATTGGAAAGGTTTTCAAGAGGTCTTTAGAAACTATCAAATACTCTTGATCTTGATAATGGAGATGTTTGTTGCCATTCTTAGAAGTGAGAGTAAAATGGTGCTTACATTGTTATCGCATTAAAAAAAACCTGTTTCTGTGGAGTGGTTTGTGGGACTTTAGTAAAACTTTGCCCCATCATCAGCAAATTCAATTCTGCTTAATAAACCAATAAATATGTTTGAATGTCCTTCCTTGTATCTTACAATAACTGATGTTGAAATATGAATGGTGCTAAATAAAAAGAACTATGGGCACAGTCATTCCCTGCAGATGTTCCTAATAATGATATGGAAGGTAATATTATAAAATATGAATAAAATTTCTTAAAATAAGCCTGTGTATGACTGATAAAAACATACATACACAGAGAGAATGTAGTAAAAAGAGATCCATAAATGTAATTAAATATAAATTTTCTGTGTAGGGTGCTCTGTTGTTCACCTAGGATCCAATCCCAATTCCTTTTATAGTCAATGGCAGTTTTGCCATTAATTTTAATGGGGGTAGCTAATGGTAGGTTAGAGTGAGCATCCATATGAGGGAAAGGGAAGTTGCTTGTGTCACATCTAGAGGTGACAGTGTATGTGACATTTAAGAAAAAAAACTAAGCTATTTTGAAAGGCAGCTCTTTAAATTCATTTGTACCACTTTAACAGTATGATGACCTGCCACACTGTTCATGAATAGAGAATCCTGTGCTATCTGATTTTCACTTTAAAGTAATTAACTCTGGGAAGTATTTGCCAGCCTCCATCTCAAAAACACATGCTAGCTGCTCCACCTCTCTCTGTCAGTTTTGCACTGCTTCTGGTCAATTTGCTATTAAGGTGTGATACAAAACTGAAAGGGAAAATGCTGGGGTATAGACATAGGAGGAAGCTTGTCAGAGATTTGGCAGTTTAAATGCCAGAAGGCTTGCATAGGGTGTGATTTTTCTGTTCATATCTAGTGTGGTTCAGAAATTTCAGTTAACACAATACGTTTGGCAATAAACAAATGGTGTCTATGTTGAATTTTTTTATCGGTTTGTTTAATGACTGATTTGAAAAATACAAGGGAACTAACAAAAGTATATTTTCTTTCAGATGGGAGATGAAAGAAGATGGAGCTCTGGAAGAGGAAGAAAAAGCTATGGTGGAACACTTAAAAAAAGTTTATTTCATACAGACCCCTCTTGCCTCAGAAGATATAGACGAACTGTCACCTTGAAAAGAATTTGTGTAGCACTTTCTACAGAATTAAACATTATTACAATAATTGTTTAGTGATAACTGGAAAAAAATCCCTCATGCATACATTAAATGGCTAGAAAGCTGGGGAACTTGTATCTTGATGAGTAGCAGTTAGAAACTGAAGGATGTTGCTGGGTTATTCCTAGTGACCCCCTTAAAACAGCAATTGTTATGTGTGTGGTAGCCAAGAATAACGTTAAAATGCTGTGTTACACAGTAGGACATACCTTAGTGCAGTTGAGACAAGAAGCTGAAGGCCAAATGAGAAACTGTTTTTAAAGCAGAAAACTACTACTTTGGACATTTTCCAGCCTAAGTTTGCCAGTATATTACAGATGCCATGTGGGGGTCCAGTGTAACTAATCCTATGTGGGTGTGCTGGAGGATAGAGGTCAGAGCTCAGGAAGCCTCTTCCCTAGTTCCATCCAAATGCAGCCTTATGAAGGACTGCTCAGGTTAGTAGTGATAGGCTTCCCAAAGAAGGGAAAGATTCCCATGGCTATGCCATGGACCTGGCCTCTCACCTCAGCACCCAGCTTTTTTTGTGGAGTGCAGCGGATACATGCTGTCCCTTGTGAGTGACTGTAGCAGAGGCTGCTTTAGTGGGTGCTTCCTCAGAGAAATTGTGCCTGCCTCTGGCATATTGCTGCCACTGAGGTGGAGCGTCTCCTCATCCACCGTGCCACGGGACTTAGACTTAAAAGCACATTACTCCCAACAGCTTTAAAGTTTAAAATCCTTTAAAAAGTGTGCTTTTATTGAAAACAAAACAGTTCAAGTGCAGACAGTGCTCCAAGAACCATCTTAACAGTGAACCGAGAAATGAAAAATCTTTTTTTCCATCCATTGTTTCTTTCTAATGCAAGTATAGTTAAGTCCCATTTTCAATGATAAATCCTGTACAGCTGTGTTATCTGATATTCATATCTGTCACAGTCAAAATTTTTATTTTCATTTGAAATTCTCCTTCAACAAAACCCATTTTTAAAAGCTTTTTAGATGTCCCTGAGGCTGTTGTTTGTTGGCTGCAAGAAAGGGCTCGTGAACATCCCTCTATTGAAAAAAAGCCAGACTTTTTTTATACTTACTTTTTTGCATTGGAAGCATGGAGTTCTCATTTCCCTCACTTTGCTGGAGGATACTGACAAGAGCTTAGTAGGGCTGTGACCTGGGCTGTAGCTCTCCCTTCTCCGTTTTCTAGGCAGGGGGAGCTGGTTCTTGCAATCAGCACACAATGGGTCTGAATCTCCTCTCATAGGAGTTTTTTATTGGTATAACTCCATTGAGTTGAACAGAATTACTCCTGATATAAACAAATGGAGAGTTGGACCCAGTGTGACCCCTTTTCCAAAGGACCTTGGTAAGATCATTTTAAGACCTAAATAGTGATGCTGCATGAGACTCAAATCTAATCCAATCTCCTCTGACTGGTCATTTTTCTAATGTAGACCAGAAAAAAAATTATTTCAAATTATATCTGCACCTCATAGTTTTCCATAGTCTTGCCTGGGTCCACCAGCAAAGAGAGGGAAATGAGGCATAGATATTTCTAAAGTGTTAAAAAAGAAAGAAAGAAAAAGCAGCCTTTTTTAACCTTGAGACAGTTATTATACATCATAAAGAAGTGCTGGAGGGTAAAAACAAATTTTCCCTACTTTGGATTTCACTTTTAAAACCACAACTAAGCTTTTAAAGCTTGAAACATGGATAGCGGAATTCCCTAAAATGGTAGATGCAATATATTGGTAAATGAGGCATACATGCTCCTACCCATATTAATAATATGTCAAGTGGGTGGAGGTCAATCAGCATACTTGGATTAATCTGTCCTATTGTGTTAAAATTTATTTTACTGTGTAGAATATCTAATTAATTTGTTATTGTATAGTCATACAAAATAAGGGCTTGTCTTCGCAGGGAAATTGACTGAAATAGCTATTCCACAGTAGCTCCCCATGTGATGCTCTTATTCCAGAATAAGAGTGCCTTTTTCTGATAAACTTTGGAAGTAGATTAAGGTAAACTGGGAAAAGGGACTCTTATTCCTGAGTAAGAGTGTCCACATGGGGAGTTACTCTGGAATAGGTATAATGCTTTAAATTGACACCCTTCCTTATTCCAAAATAAATGCGTGGGCAAGCCTTAAGAAATATAATTCTCAATACCTCCCTGCAAAAGTTCACTCAATAGCAACCCAGTGGAAAACTCTGGGATAGTTATATCTTCCGTAATAGGTATATATATTTTTAATCTTTACAAAGTAAAGCGAAAGAGATGGAATCAGCAGTCTGAATAAAGTCTGAAAATGTTCACAATATCTTACTCTGATGTTTTTCTTATGCAAATCTACTCTGTCTTCATAAACCTAAGAGTCCAAACATTCATATTTGAAACTGAAGTTTTCCCTAAATCATTAGTGAGGAATGCAGGTATAGTCCATATGAAATGATCCTTCTCACTGACTCTCAAGATGTAATGGGGGTGGGGGGGAGGGGAAGCAACACGGGGACATAACTTGTACTGAGCAGGCACTTTTGCAACATTCTCTGTTTGTTGAGTGGAATTAAGTCTGAATAAGAGCAATGGAGGTTTATAATTATGATTGCTAAATGGAATACAATTGATTTGTCAGAAAGACTGTTTATTTTATACTTAATGCCTTTCTTGAAGGAGAGCAAGAAATAATACTTAAAAGAGACTACTTATTTTTACATCTGTTTCACCTCTATCTAAAATTAAGAATATTTGTACAACAGGACCTTGCTTTCCTTAACTTCCCCCAATAAAATAGTGTCTGTACACTATACTTAAAGTTCAGTTAACTCTATAAATTACTTTCATTTTTAAAAGTAACATATACATACTCTTATAACTATTTGCTCCCTTAATTTATATACTAGCTCTTCTCATATGCTTGTTGATCCAAGACTGTCTTTCACATATTTACACTCTCTCTTTGTTGAGAAATGCTAGGAGGTGAAATATAGAGACTTTAGCAGAGTGAATTCACAAAAAAAGGTAGATATAATGGTAAATGATATAGGAGTTTAAGGGCCAGATTCACTCAGGTGATGCTTCACTGGTGTAATCTGACCCCATAGCCATGCTAATTTTCCTGGGAAGACCACCAAGTTTAAGGATGTCACAGGTGGCACTGGTCCTCTAAGAGGGAGGAGGCTAGTGCACCTGTGTCTGGCCAGCTGACCCTGGGCCCTAGAGGGAGGGTGATTGGGTGAGTCGGGTGTGAGAGTCAGTCAGGAGTGTGGCAGAGAGAGAGCAAGAGAAAATACTCAAATGTGGGGCTCTCGCTGCCTGAAAGAGAGGCTGCTGAGAGCAGAATGCTCTGCAGGGGCTCACTGAGACCAGGGAGAAGCCTGGGTTGTGGGAGGAGGAGATTCTGGAGCAAGAGGAAGGCTCACGGGAGTGCCCCTGTGCTGTACATGGAGTATGGAGCTGGGAAAAAACCTGGGAGGGACATGAGACTGTGATTAAGCTCAGTGTGGGTGGATATTGTTTGCAATGTTGCTTTGTTTGCACTTTTGAAATCTAGACGGGGACTCTGGCGTAAGCCCGAGAGCCCACCAGTCTGAAGGATGACTGAGACTGATGAAGAGCCTGGAGTCACAGAAGGAAGTGGAGCTCAAACCTTTTAAATTATGTTATTGATAGGCTACAACATAGCCAGCTAACATGGCTGTAAATGTATTAGCCTGCATCTTAGTGAACACTAAGAAGGCTTTCTGTCATGTTTGAATTAACATAATTGAAACACACACCCTTTTTACATGTGAAGACAAGGCTATAGGGGCTTTCACACCACTCCTTACACACACACACACACACACACACCCTCCCTCCCTCTGCTGGTGTAGTAGGGAAAAGGGTCCATGACATTCCTGAAGTACACGAACTCTGAACTGTGTTTTCACCTCGTTGAAACCTTTGTTGCCTGGGATATGTCAATGCATCTCTCATGGAGTGCTGATACTGTACGGGCCAGTCTCCTGCGTGAAGCATCAGCAGGATTAGGAGAAAGCAAAGGTGAGTTTTAAGCCACTTTTGCGCACAGACCCTGAGCTGTACTCTCTGCCCCACAGTGACATCCAAGGACCTGCCCCCGATTTTTAGTAAGATATGTTTATTTCAATCCTTGGGAAGGGTAACCTTTTTATTCTAATTTAGCATTAATTGTCATGAAAAGAAAAAGAAAACCCTAATGTGTTTTGCCACATTGTGTCTGAACCATTATAATTTTTAGTTGCATGAAATATGAAAGCTATTGAAATGTAAAAGGAAAGTGTATACATGATCTATGTAACAATATACCTTAGTATTTTTAAAAGTTCTGCTTGTCTGGTTTCAACAAACTCATTTAAACTCCAATTTAGGAAGGTACTTAAGCATGTGTGTAAATTAAGCATGTGTATAGTCTCATTGATCTCAGTAGGACTATTCACAAGCTTAAAGTTACCCACATTCATAAGTACCTTGCAGAATCAAGGCCTTAAATACCTGGTGACCAATAGGGTAGTCTGATCTCATTAAAATTTTCTGTTTGTTTATTATATTTTAAAACTTTAAACAAAAATGTCGAATTACTCAAAGTCAGCGAATGGTGCACCTGGCTAGAGGTAACCACATATTTCTGTCACTGTTACCTTCATCTTCTCTTCTCCCATTCCTTTAGTTTGTTTGTAACATTCTCGTTTAAAGCTGGCTGGAAATTTTCCAACAAAACAATTTTTGTCAGAAAAAATGATGATTCATCAAAATGTTTCCCAGAAATATTTTGATTTTGACAAACTTCCACCAAAACACAGGCAGGGTTCCAGTAGAAACCTTCCCCAGACTGCTTGGGTAGGGTTACAACACAAACCTGCCTGGTTTCCCGTCAGCTGGAGGAGTCTGGGCTTACAGGATCTGTGGTTCTGGGTTAGCTCTGCCATACAGACTACTTCAGAGTTGGGAATTCCAAGGGTCCTGGCTCCAGACTGGGACCCTGGAATCCCCAGCTGGAGAAAAGGACTTTCCAGGACTAGGCTCCCTGCTTCACAGCAGGGGCCTGGGAAGCCCTGAGAATCCTGGCTTGTGTTCCTCACTCCAGGGCAGGAAATCAGTAGACTGCGCCCAACTCCAGAGGACTCCCTGGGAACCCAGATTCAGGGCAGCTGACACCTCCATTTTGTTTCAGAAAAACCGAATGCAAATATTTAAATGTTGCTGAAATGAAAACTGTTCTGAATTTCCATTCTGTGGGAAATTTCTAGTTTTTATTTTGATTGAGAATTTAAACTTTTTTGAAATGTCAGAATTTCCTATACAACAGAAAGAGTTTCAAACAGCTCTACTCATGTTGCATTAAATTAGACCGTAACCTTCATGGCAGGAACTCTTTCTTACTATCTGTTTGTATGACACCTAGTTCAGTAAGGCCCCTATCCTGATTAGAGCATCTGTGTGCTACTGGAATGCAAATAATAAACAGGGGAAATGTGCTAAAACTTTTGGAATAATAAAGCTCACGACATTTAGAACAGATGGAGTTTTGGAAAAATCAGAGGTTAAGGAAGATATATACCTGTCTTTTAACAACTGCTATCGTTCAAAAAGCGTCCCATAGATCATCTCTTATTCCAACAGAGGACATTTTGTAGGCACCATAGGCAACAAAGCTATTGGTTCTAGAACTATTTTTGGTTGCAAGTGGATGTTCTTTAATTCATCTCTCCACCCTCCCAACAGTCCCAAGCCAGGAATGGGACCTGGTTTCTTTTAATTAGTTTCCTCTTGCAGAAACATTCCATTTTCCTCTCAGCTAGGAGGCCTTAACAAAACCATTACAGCTTATCTTCAGTAAAACATACTAATTATAAACTGATAGAAACTCTTTCATGGAACTCCCCAAAATGTGCTCACTTATGTTAGTGAAGACACTGATCCTACTTTCAAAGATATAGTAGAAATATTGGGGAAATTACCCTTTACCCCATTACCCTTCAGAGGAAAAAAGTAACCTGATGGTAAAAGCAAGGTTGTATTGTAAACATAAAGCACACGGGGCTAGATTGTGCTCCAGCCAGTACAGTACCGTGTGAGCCCCCTTATATCCATCCCTATGACAGTTGTCTGCATGGGAACAGAGGTGCACAGAGCTTCTATTTCCTTCCATGGTGCAGGTGGTTGTGAAGAGGCTGAGCAGTATAACTGTGCGTGATGACTCATCCGTGAGTTACCTCTGAGCCTGAGCCTGCTTAAGTCTGATGAGTCATCCCTAAACCAGAGAGTGTGATGAGACTGCAAATCTTGTGATAGGCCCCACATCATACAACCACGGTTCAGGCAAGCCAAGTGATCCCAAGGCAAGTATATAGGCTCATAAGAGAAATGGTCTCCCCAGTCTGCTCAATGTCACCACCTGGGTAGGAATGATATTATTGCCTGGTAGTTCTAAGAGACTGCCTGCGCTCTTGCTGTAGCTGTATCTGTTTCCATGCTAGCCAGCCTCTGCTCCAGCCTGCATCTGCTCCTGCCTCAGCTGGCTGCCCAGTGATATGACCCTGTGCCAGTATGTCAGACTGCATATATTACTCTGTGCCTAGAGCAGCAGGAGTACCAGGAGGGAGATCATAAGTATTTATGCAGTCCTTGGCCCAATGGGCTTCTGATCCATGACTAGCGTCCTTTTTTTCTACAAGACACCTGCCTCAATCAGTGCTCAGGATGGACAGTACTCATTGAATGGTTAGATCTTCCTCAGATTTGACATTTGATTTGAGTTGTTCAAAGTTGATAGTAATGAATATACATTGGAAGCTAGGAATTGTACAAAATTGATAAGGGAAGCAAAAAGACACAAGACAAACCCCATGGCCAGCAGAGTTGGGACAATAAAAAGCCATTTTAAAGTATATTAGGGACAAACAAATACTGATAATGGTACTGATCCATTACTACTGGAAATGGCAGAACTGTCAATAGTAATGTTGAAAAGGCAGAAGTGTCAAATAAATATTTCTGTTCTCTATTTAGGAAAAAAATAGATGATGTAATCATATCATATGATTATGGTAAAACATTTTCCATTCCGATAGTAACCCAGTAAGATGTTAAACAGCAGATACTAAAGTTAGACATTTTTAAATTGGCAGATGCAGGTAACTTGCATACAAGAGTTTTAAAAGAGATGCTTGAGGAATTTGCTGCACTGTTAATGTTGATTTTCATTAAGTCTTGGAACACTGGAGACATTCCAGGAGACTGAAAGAAAGCTAATGTTGTGCCTGATATTGATCCTGTGCAAAAATAATGGAAAGGTAATAGTGTTTGAAATAATATAGTTAGACTTCTTTAGGCGTTTGATTTGGTTCTAAACAACATTTTGATTAAAAAGCAAGAATTATACAAAACTAGCTTGGCATACTTTAAATGGATTAAAAACTGGCTACCTGATGTGTCTCAATGTAACTGTAAACAGGGAATCATCAGGTGTATTTCTAGTGGGATTCTGCACGAATCTTGTCTTGTGTGTTGTAGCAAAGGAGTGTAGCCTCCCTTGGAGACTGACAGCGAGGGAGCGAGATTCCCCCTGGTAGGTGGAACCAGGAAGGCTTTGGCCAACTTTCTGGAAGAAGAAGGGTGGGACAGGAACAGGAAGTATTAGAGGTGGGCCCTATAGCTCAGTTGGGCTGGAGCCACTGAGGGAGACAGATGCTTCCAGCTCACTGCTGAAGCCAGAGCCTGAGGAAGACTTCTGCTGTCCTGAGGATGACCCAAGCTACCAGAACTGCCAGACACGCCTGACGCAAAGTTGCTGCCAAGATTGCCACAGTCAGTGTACTCCAGGAAGATGGAAGATGACCCCGGGGTTCAGGTACACCCTGAGTGAAGGGTAGGAAGTAGCCCAGGGGCAGCTGATTGCTGTCTGGCTACATTGCTGGCTGACTCTAGGTCAGTGTGTTACAGCTAGATCCCCGCTGACCCAGTGACGGACCACTCTGCCATTGATAGGACCCTGGGCTAGGACCCTGTAGAGTTGTGTGGGTCCAGGTCCCACTCCCCTCCTACCTCTTGGGTGGTAGCCTCCCCACCTTAGGCCAGGAGGCCTGTTAGTCTACTGTCTGCCAGGCTAGGACGCTAGACGGCTTGGTGCTCACCCTTTGCCTGAGCCCCTAGACTGCATGGTGTTCTATCCCACTAGACAGCTTGGGGTCATAGGTGGCACTGGTCTACCCTGCCTGAGGGTTGGAGCCTTAGAGCACTCGGTGCTCTGCCCTGCCTGTGGGCTTGGTCTCCTGAACTATTCATTGCTTTACCCTGCCAGAGGGTTTGAGTCCTAGTGACTGCTAATTTCCTCATTTTTTTAGACTGTTGTTCCCGGGGCATGACAGCAAAGGGACATGGCCTTCCTCGGAGACTGACAGTGAGGGAGGGCACACCTGCCTATAGCTGTATACCATTTAACATTTTTATCAATCACCTGGAAGAAGACATAAAATCATCACTGATAAAGTTTGTGGCTGATATAAAGATTGGGAAGGTGGTAAATAATGAAGAGGACAAGTCAGTGATACAGAGCGATCTGGATTCGTTGGAAAATTGATGGAAGCAATGTGTGCCCTTGTTGCCAAGTAGGCTAACAGCATTTTGGGCTGAATAGGTAGGGACACTGCCAGCAGATTGAGGGACATGATCATTCCCCTCTATTCGGCATTGGTGAGGCCTCATCTGGAGTACTGTGTCCAGTTTGGGCTCCGCTACAAGAAGGATGTGGAAAAATTGGAAAGAGTCCAGCGGAGGGCAACAAAATGATTAGGGGGCTGGAGCACACGACTTATGAGCAGAGACTGAGGGAACTGGAATTATTTAGTCTGCAGAAGAGAAGAATGAGGGGGGATTTGATAGCTGCTTTCAACTACCTGAAAGGGGGTTCCAAAGAGGATGGAGCTAGATTGTTCTCAGTGGTACCAGATGACAGAACAAGGTTTCAAGTTGCAGAGGGGGAGGTTTAGGTTGGATTTTAGAAAAAACTTTTTCACTAGGAGGGTGGTGAAGCTCTGGAATGGATTACCTAGTGAGGTGGTGGAATCTCCTTCCTTAGAGGTTTTTAAGGTCAGGCTTGAAAAAGCACTGGCTCGGATGATTTAGTTGGGGATTGGTCCTGCTTTGAGCAGGGGGTTGGACTAGATGACCTCCTGAGGTCCTTCCCAATCCTGATATTCTATGAAACTATAACAAATTCAATTATTTTACTGAGCATCTGTCGGAAGAATATCAGGACCAGCTTAGGTCCATTATACAAGGGTGGTCAGCTCTGGGTAAAGGGATCACTCCAGGCCTCCTTAGATGCGGCAGATGATGCAGCATGGTCTATTTTCACAGCAGTGAACATGAGACGAGCGTCTTGGATGCAGCTGTTAGGCTTTCCAAAAAACGTTCAGAATACTGTCAAAGACCTTCCCTTTGGCGGTCACAAGCTTTTTGTGGACTCGATAGATGAATCTCTCCACACCTTAAAGGATTGAGAGTCATGCTGTGACCCCTAGGGATTTACACTCTTGTAAATAAATAGAGATTTAGTAGGTCTCAGATGGCACAAAGCCCCATATTCAACATATCATAGTCTAGACCCTCTGAACCCTCGCCAAGAGACTAGAGGTACGTCTACGCTACCCACCGTATCGGCGGGTAGTGATCGATCTATCGGGGATCGATTTATCACGTCTAGTGTAGACACGATAAATCGGTCCCTGATCGCTCAGCCATCGACTCCTGTACTCCACCGTGGCGAGAGGCGGAAGCAGAGTTGACGGGGGAGCGGTGGCAGTTGACCTCACGCCACAAGGACGCGAGGTAAGTCGACCTAAGATACGTCGACTTCAGCTATGCTATTCTCGTAGCTGAAGTTGTGTATCTTAGGTCGATCCCACCCCCCACCCCACCAGTGCAGACCAAGGCTAAGATACTCAAAAGAAACCTTCTTCTACTACAGCTACATTTCTTAGCCATCCATGTCCTCTAAGTGAGAGTTTTGATAGCTTGGTTGAGAGTCTTAACCATACAATCGACATTGTCTTACAGCTGCAAAATCTTACTCCTCTCTCATTTTGGATGCTGCCTCTCCCATTCTCAGGATGCATAGGAGCATATAACATCAGACTAATGGGTTTTAGAAGCCATAACATCAAGTTACACTATCCATTTCAAATCTATCCCTCCTACTCATTCCCCCTCCCCATCCCTCTGCAGGGACCCCTCTCATTATCAACTGTTTGAGCAAGAGGTGGCCTCTCTCCTATGTTTAGGAGCAACAGAACCAGTTCCAGTGAAACACAGGGGAAAGAGATTCTGTTCAAAATAGTTCCTGATTCCCCAAAAGAAGGGAGGGTGGAGGCCAATTTTAAACCTCAAGTCTCTAAACAAACAAAAATTCAGGATGATGACCCTTGCAGCAATAATTCCTCATTAAAAGCTGGAGATTGGTTCATGACTCTTGAACCACAAGTCATGTTTTCATGTCATTTTCCACCCTTCACAGGAGGTTTCATATTTTCTAATAAATAACAAGCACTACCAATACACGGTGCTCCCTTTTGGTCTATCTTCAGCACTGAGGATTCAGTATTTTCAAAGATCCTGGCAGTAGTTGCCTCTCACCTATGCTGTTTGGGTATAATAGTTTTCCTGGACTTTGATGAATAGTTGATCAGGGGCAGATCATATCAGGAAATATTGACATCAGTAAAGATCATGTTCCCTTTTTCACAGTCTGGGCCTTCAAATCAACCTCAAAGTCTGTTTTGACTCCACTACAGCATCTAGATTTCATTGGAGTTTCCCTGGATGCAGTGACAGCAGATTTCTCGCACTAGCGAATCTCATCTCAAAAATACAGGGCAGTCCACAAGTAACACTAAGAGATTGTTTTCAACTGCTGGGACACAATTTGCCAGTTTAGCATGTAAGATCACACCTCTAAGGTCTACGAGGATGGCTTTGAACATTTTACAAACTAAGCACACACAGTCTAGATAGATTACTGTTTGTTCCCCAATAGGTTCTACAATCACTCAACTGGTGGAAGGACCCGACCAAAACCTGCACAGGTGTTCCATTCTTGCAGATTCTCCCTGTTGTAGTGATAACATTAGATGCTTCACTTTGGAATGGAGAGCTGTCAAAAATGCTTTCCTATGCTTTCTATCACTAATCAAACTGAAGTTAGTAAAGATAACAAACTGTGTGGCATGCAGGTACTATATCAACTGTCTGGGATATGCACATTCCCCATCTCTCTGTGCTGAAGTAATAAAACTCTGGTTGGTGCATAGCCAACTACAAAGTTATCTCAGCTTCTTACCTCCCAAGTATTCTGAACACCCTGGCAGACCTCAGCAGACGTTTCTTCCTACATTATGAATGGGAACTGAATTCCAGAGTCCTCCCCAAGATATTCTTAGCCTGAATGTTCTGGAAGGTCAATCTGTTTGCTGCAGCGGTCAATGCAAAATGCATCAGGTATTTCTCCAGAAGGAGTCTTGATCCTCAATCCATAGGAGACATGTTCCTCATCTTGTGGATAGGATTTATCTATGCATAACCACTGACACTGCTACCATGAATGGTTCTCAACAAGGCAAAGCCAGAGTAATATTGATTGCACCACCATGGACAAGACAGGTCTGGTATCCCTATTTGATCAGACTCGTCTCTTGCCCTTCTTGCAGGTTTCTGATCAGTCCTTGTCTATTGACCCAGGATACCAGTTGAACACTTCACTTTAACCTGCAGGTTCTGAGGCTCCAAACATGGTCCCTCAAGGGTTCTCAGAAATAGAGAGATCCTGTTCATCAGAAGTACAACACATTTTATTAAATAATAGAAAAGAATCTACAAGAAATATTTACCTTCAGAAATGGAATTATTATCTTGGTGTAACAGTCATGAAATTGTAATGACTTACTCTCCTCTTCCCACAGTATTGGATTACCAATAAGAATTGAAAACATTGAGTGTTTCTATGAATTTTGTTAGGGTTCACTTAGCAGCTTTTCACATGTCCATAAGGGTTTTTTTCCCAATCTTTGCTTACCCAACTATGGCAAGATTCCTAAGAGATTTATCAAATATCTCTCCACAAATCAGAGCACTGGGACTTGAACCTAGTACATAATTGCCTTATGAAACATCCTTTTGAGGCATTAGTTGTGTGTTCTTTATTAGATTTATCAGTGAAGACAGCCTTCCTGGTGGCAATCACTTCGGCTGAAGAGTGAGAGAATTGGGGGCCTTAATGGCAGATCTCCGCCATTTACGGTATTCACCAGAGAGAATGTCGCTACAGGCACATCCAAGATTTTTACTTAAGTTGTCCTACTCAATAAGCCATATTCCGTGTCTTACATGTCAGGCATGAGCCTTCTACCTAGCTAGCACCAAGCCACTTAGAAGATCTCCAAGACTATTTGTATCAATTGTGGACAAAAACAAGGGTTTTGTAATGCTGAAACAGAAGTTATCAAAATGGATCTCCAGTTATACTAAGATTTTGTTACAACAGAACTTCCATTCAGCCCCCTTCGAGAGTGACTGCACATTTCACAAGAGCACTATCTATAACTTTATTTTAAAATGTACCAATTGTAGACAGCTGTAGAGTGGCAACTTGTTCATACTTTTTCTAATCATTATGCCTTGGTACCTGTGGCAAGATCAGATGCTGCTGTAAGCAATGTAGTTCTCTCTTCTGTATTGGGCTCTGCTCTGAACCTCCGACCTCCTTAATGGGGGTACTGCTCGGGAGTCACCTGAATTGGAACATCCACAGCAACACTGTCCCTGTGGGTGGTTCCGCTACTTGCCCTCCTTCCCCTCTTGCTTCAGAATCTCCCTTGTGGGTGTTTGAAGTAGAGAGGAAACTAAGGACAGTTCGCCCGCGCAGCCTCATATAGCTTTAGCACGAGGTATGAGGATGTCTGTGGTCCATGCATGGACTGAATGGGCACTGCTACTAAAATCTCCAATCAAAGGTGTAGGTGCACCTGAAGTGGAGTACCCACAGGGGGACACTGCTCAAAGAATTCCAGTTAATGCAGGAGGTGAGTAACCTCTCCATTTCCATGTTCCAATTTTCAGCCATCTATTTACACACTTATCAATTAAGTAATATGCCACAGGATTTTAGAGAACCTAGAGTTCATAATAAATATAAAACTCAAACCAGCCACTTGCAAAGTTATGGTTCAAGAAAGGTAATAGGCACTTGATCTTCCATCAGTTTTATCTATATTCAAAACAGCATAATGTAGCTGTTCCCAGTATCCTGGCAACTTTATTGTTTTCTTCCATTACGGCTGTGTAGTAGACATGATTTACTTATTATACAGATTAAGATTATGCTCCCTCTAGAAAATGAAAAGGAGAATGAGGAACAAGGCAGGCATGTTTTCTTCACAAGGAAGTGGAAATAATAAGATGATTTTTTGACTGGTTTATGGAATAGTAAGCAGATTACTTCTGTGGTAAATTGATGTGGCTCTGGGAATGAAATGATCTTGGCCAGAATCCTACATAGAGGTTTATAGTAGCTTCTGGAAACTGGTGGCTAAATGTTTGCTATGAAAAGTTTCTGCAGAGACAGAGAAGATTTAGGTCACTGATATTACTTCAAACAGATTTCAGATTACAATCTACTTTCTGGTTTCCTTATTCCAGTTAATGCCTCCTAATGTTCCATACTTGCCCTACAGATGCCATCTTAGAAAACATTCACTTTTTGACTGAAGTGGTTGCATTAATTCAACCCAAATGCATTGTGCCTATCAATAGGCCTGCTCTGCTCTCCAGACAAATGATCATTCAGAAAGCTGGAGCTTTCTTTGTTTGAGATAACTATCCAGGGTCCTGATCAACACTATTGAGAGAGATTCTGTTTCTATCCAAACTTATCACAGAATAGGTACTTTCCAACTGTATAGCCATTCATGATTTTGTTTGAGCCTCCATGGTTTACAAACTAGGCAATTTGGAAGATACTGGACATGTCAGAGTTGTTTCATTTTTCTAGGATTCTGGAGTGCTAAGCAACTAGTTTCTAAACTTTCAATATTAATAAAGTAAAAAAGAAGTAAATCATTATTATTGGTGGTGGTAGTAGTGTCTAGTGATCCCAACTGTAACTTGGTTCCTATTGGGCTAGGCATTGTACAAAAACATACAAAAGAGACAGTCCCTGCCCCAAATAGTTTACAATCTATGTAGATGAGGCAGACAAAGATGGGAGGAGAAATAGTAATTCTTCAGCCCGGGAAGCGAGGCATTCATGGCTAAAGGCTTTTGCCTTTGGAATTCGCTCTTTTTGGCACTTGGCAAGACCCCAATTTGATGAACTTTAGGACAGACATCAGGCTCACTTATTTTGTTAGTGTGATATTATGCCCCATATTCGTCACAGAAATATTGTTATGATATAAATATGGCATAACTAAGATATGTTTTATGCAAGATGTGTCATGTTAGGTATCATTAGAAATGTTAAGATTTACGAATGTGTTTATCCTATTTGTACGCATGTATCATTTCTGTATCTGAAGTTAGGAATATGGACTATGTATCAATTACAAAAGTGCTTGCACCTTGGGAAAGCCCACCAGACAGTATGCAATCAGCCTGGATGGACCATTAGGAAGGACAATAGGACTTTGAAGATACTAATCTCCTTCCTTCCTGAGAAGTTTCCTGAGATGCTGCTTTGACACTGCAGGGTTAGGTGATCATGTCACCTGGTACTGGACACCATCTTGGACTTCTAGTGTTTTTCCATTAAGAGAGGGCGGGAGTCAAACAGAGAACCAAAGGATTCCTGCCATTTGCAAATCCTATTTAAGGCTGGGGAGTGAGTTAATCTAGGTTCTTGTCCGCTGCCTCCTGGCCCAAGAAGGAACACTGCTGAAAGCACCTGAAGAAATAAATGAACTAAGCTGCGGATGGGGGCAGGGGCTGAGCCCAAGCGAGAAAGATCTAGCCTGTGAAAGGAATACCTGGAGATTTAAGCTGCAAGTAGTGCAGTTTACCTTCAAAAAACTCTGCAACTTGCATAAAACAACATTTAGGATGAGAATTTGCTAAAGTAAATTTAGTGTAATAAGCTTAGTTTGCGTGTTGTGTTTTATTTGCTCAGTAATCTGTTTTGATCTGTTTGCTATCCCTTATGATCCCTTAAAATCTACCTTTTGTAGTTAATAAACATGTTTTTTGTTTATTCTAAAACCAGTTTGTGTAATTCAACACTGGTGGGGGGTCGGGGGCGAAGCTGTGCATATATTCCTCCACACCGAGGGAGGGGCAGATTTCCTGGGCTTACGCTGTATAGATCTCTGTGCAGTGCAAGACAATGTAATTTTGGGTTTGCATCCCAAAGGAAGTGTGCACTTGAGTGCTGGGCAATCCCCAAGCTGAGTCTTCCCACACAAAGCTGATTTCAGTGTCTGTGTATCTTTCTACAGCTGGCTGTGTCCCTACTTGTGTGTGTATATGCTGGAGATGGCTTGAGGGCCTGGCACAGCAGGACAGCGTGAGGGAGTCCAGGCTGATGGAATGGGCGGGCTCAGTGGGACCCCAGTATATCAGGTGGCACACCAGAGTGAGGGGAGCAACCCATCACAGTTAGGTTTTGGTTTTATTTTGTTTTCTGTGTGGCTTTGGTTGTTGCTCTGGATTAGACCCCTCCAAACAGCTGATCTGCCAATATAGGATGATGACAGCCTCAGTTGTGGTTATTTAAATATTATTTGATCCACCTACTGTGGGTGGCATATGTAACTTGTTTTTATTTTATTTTAGTTTTTGTAACCAAAATGCCTACCCAAATGGCGATAAGCACTATAAAGTTAATTAAATCTAAATACCTCTCCATCCTCTATGAAAAAAGCTATTTTGTGACGTGACTTAGCAGTATTTCTCAATGAAACTCAAAAGATATCCCTAAGATTTCTATAGCAACAGTCTTCCTTTTCTCCAGTGGGAAGAATGTTAATGTCATAAATGCTGTGCCTTTTTAGCATATTGGAGTTTCAACTCCAATACCAAAAGGTCCACTGAAACTTCATGTGGCCTTGCAAAAATAAATTGTGTAATCATACAATGGGATTTAACATTTCAAGAGCTGATGTGACTCAAGGTACAAGTAAATTGTTTGTACACGTAATGCCACTGACACTGCTGTGTAAAGTTTACATTTTAAACCCATATATCTACACTGTACGTGTCAGAGAACAAAAAATGAAGTTCTGTGATATGAGCTGCTTTCCATCTTCTTACGTTTAGTCAAAATGTTTCATATGCATGACCTAACAAGTATTAGCATTTCCTTTGATTGGCCTGTATCTCTGGGGGACAGTCCCTATTACCCTCATTTACAAACCATGTTAACATGATAGGCCCAACTGTGTTTGGGACCTGTAAGCTTTTTTCTCCAGGGACCTGTGACAGAAGTAAAGTGCCTCAAAACCAGCTTCTTCAAAACAAACCTTGTAGAACAAAGGGTTAAAACAAACATGATCTATATACATGGGTCTTACCTATACCACAATTTTTTTTTCAAGCTTTTGTAAGTTCCCTTCAACCCAATAGTTCTGGGTTGGGAGAGACATCCTGACTGCTGCAGTTTGTGTCTCTTTCTCTTCGCATGGGCAGCTGCTGACAACCTGCTCAACTCTTCTTTTTCCCTAGGCCAGCATCTTTAAAGGATTAGTATTTGATCCTCTGCTCACACCTGGGAAGAGTAAATCTGGCCAGCCTAGCTGGAGCTAGGGGGTATTCACCAGTCAATAGCTCCCTCATTGTTTCACCAAGGGCCCTTGGTGTTCTGTGAAATATCACTTGCCACTGTTTTGTTTCCCGTTTGTTTTCCCTCAACAGCCTCCTTTCTTTTAACTCCTTACAGTCAGGCAGGCTAACATCAAACAGGTAAACTGAGGTGCATATATTTATATAAAATACATAAATCCTCATTCTCCACACCACAGAACAGGTGTAACTAGTCTTAAAATAGAGTTTGACAACTTTGTGAATGGGAATACATGAGGGAGACGGGAGTTGCCTGCAATAGCAGGGGACTCCACTTGATGAGACCATTTCTAGTCCAGGGAGCAGTATGTTTCTTCATGCTGCCCTGTCATGTGGCTCCACACAGACCAGGACGCATCCACAATGAGTTGAGAGACTAGTTCAATTTCCTTTCAAGTCTCTCTCTGCTGAGAATGCCAGAATGGATGTTAATTAGTCCTATTTGTTGCAGTTGTATTTGTTACATGGGAATGATACTAGTACTGGAGTGATACCACCAACTGATTTCATTAATAGCTCATTTGGAGAATAATGACTTTTGGTCACTACAGACTTATGTCAGAATAATCCCAGTAATGTAAAAGTGAAGTGTTTCATATCCACTATCAATCCTATGACCTATTTAGAGACCCACTGTTTATATTTTTCTAAGCACAAAAAATATTTGAAACTAAGAAGTCTTGTTTTACTTATTTAACAGTACTGTGGATTTCATACTGCGTCAGACCAAAGGTCCAGTTAGCCCAGTATACTGTCTTCTGACAGTGGCCAATGCCAGGTGCCCCAGAGGGAATGAACAGAATAGGTAATCAGGTGATCCATTCCCTGTCGCTTATTCCCAGCTTCTGGCAAACAGAGGCTAGGGACATCGTCCCTGCACAGCCTGGCTAATAGCCATTGATGGACCTCTCCTCCATGAATTTATCTAGTTCTTTTTTTAATCCTTTTATAGTCTTGGCCTTCACAACATCCTCTGGCAAAGAGTTCCACAGGTTGACTGTGTGTTGTGTGAAGAAATACTTCCTTTTGCTTGTTTTAAACCTGCTGCCTATTAATTTCATTTGGTGACCCTAGTTCTTGTGTTATAAGGAGTAAATAACACTTCCTTATTTACTTTCTCCACATCAGTCATGATTTTATAGACCTCAATCATATCCCCCTCCATAGTTGTCTCTTTTCCAAGCTGAAAAGTTCCAGTCTTATTAATCCCTCCTCATACGGAAGCTGCTCCATACCCCTAATATTTTTGTTGCCCTTTTCTGAACCTTTTCCAATTCCAATATATCTTTTTTGAGATGAGTCGACCACATCTTCATGCAGTATTCAAGACGTGGGAGTACCATGGATTTATATAGAGGCAATATGATATTTTCTGTCTTATTATCTATCCCTTTCTTAATGATGCCCAACATTCTGTTGGTTTTTTGACTGCCGCTGCACATTGAGTGGATGTTTTCAGAGAACTATCCACAATGACTCCAAGATCTTTCTTGAGTGGCAACAGCTAATTTAGACCCTATCATTTCATATGTATAGTTGGGATTATGTTTTCCAATGTGCATTACTTTGGAATTGATTTAAGTGATAGGTTACATGCTACACTTAATAGTTGTGCAATTGAATTTAATCTGCCATTTTGTTGCCCAGTCAGCTAGTTTTGAGAGATCCTTTTGTAGCTCTTCGCAGTCTGCCTGGGACTTAACTATCCTGAGTAGTTTTGTATCATCAGCAAATGTTGTCACCTCACTGTTTACCCCTTTTTTCCTCTTACCCCATGACAGCTTACTTTGCTTAAGAGCCTTTGGTGAGGGGCCTTGTCAAAGGCTTTCTGAAAATCTAAGTAAAGTATATACCACTGGATTCCCCTTGTCCACATGCTTGTTGACCCCCTCAAAGAATTCTAGTAGATTAGAGGTATGATTTCCATTTACAAAAACCACGTTGATTCTTCCCTGAACAAATTATGTTCATCTATTTGTCTGACAAATTTGTTCTTTACTATAGTTTCAATCAGTTTGCCTGGTACTGAAGTCAGGCTTACCGGTTTGTAATTGTCAGGATCAACTCTGGAACCCTTTTTAAAAATTCGCGTCACATTACCTGTTCTCCATTCATTTGGTACAGAAGTTGATTTAAGTGATAGGATGCATACTACACTTAATAGTTCTGCAATTTCACATTTGAGTTCCTTCAGAACACCATCTGGTCCTGGTGACTTATTACTGTTTAGTTTATCAGTTTGTTCCAAAACCTCCTCTAATGACACCTCAATCTGGGACAGTTCCTCATATTTGTCACCTAAAAAGAATGGCTCAGGTTTGGGAAAATCCCTCACATCCTCAGCCATGAAGACTGATGGAAAGAATTTATTTAGTTTCTCCGCAATGGCCTTATCGTTCTTGAGTGCTCCTTTAGCATCTCGATCATGGTTGTTTAGCAGGCTTCCTGCGTCTGATGTACTTAAAATATATTTGCTATTTTCCTGTCTTTGGCTAGATGTTCTTCAAATTCTTTTTTGGCCTTCCTAAGTATATTTTTACACTTCATTTGCCAGAGTTTATGCTCCTTTCTATTTTCCTTACTAGGATCTAACTTCCACTTTTTGAAGGATGCTTTTTTGCCTCTCACTGCTTCTTTTACTTTGTTGTTTTTTTGGTTCTCTTACTATGTTTTTTAATTTGGGGTATACATTTAAGTTGAAGCTCTATTATGGTGTCTTTAAAAAGTTTCCATGCAGCTTGCAGGGATTTCATTTTTTGCACTGTACCTTTTAATTTCTGTTTCACTAACTTCCTCATTTTTGTGTAGTTCCCCTTTCTGAAATTAAATGCTACAGGGTTGGGCTGCTGTGGTTTTCCCTGCCACAGGGATGTTAATTTAATTATATTATGGCCACTATTACCAAGCGGTCCAGCTATATTCACCTCTTGGACCAGATCCTGTGCTCCACTTAGGACTAAATCAAGAATTCCCTCTCCTCTTGTGGGTTTCATGACTAGCTGCTCCAAGAAGCAGTCATTTAAGGTGTCAAGAAACTTTATCTTAACTTTAATAAGAATGAAACGAATTCCTTGGATGTTTTGAAGAGGCCAACACAGTCCCATTTCAAAATTTAACATTTGCATAAAATTTATCAGCACATTTTTTAATATTATTTATCTGGATTTATATAGAAAACAAATGCTTTTCCATGGATGGCAGCCCTTAAGCCCCCTAGCAGAACTGAGAAAAAAACTGTGTTGACAACCTCATTGAGATTTCTTCCCCTTTAGTCTTTTCTTATGGGTTTTTCCTTAACTGACCCCTGAGAGCCATTCCCCCATGAGCCACTGGAGTACCAGAGCTAATAGTTTCTGAATTTAATTATCTGACTAAACGGATTGGGTATTCTTCCTCAACTCATCACCTGAGATATGTAATGGGGTACAGTGTAGAAGTCTAATAAATTCATGGGTCTGATTCTTGTTTGGACTAAAGCCCCTTTGCACTTCCCTAGCAGTGCAAAGAGTCCAAAAAGTAGGTTAAACTGTTCAATTTGCTTACTCTCATTTTCAAGCCCCTTTGCACTGCTAGAGTGGTGTAAAGGGACCGTGGTGCAAATAAATATCAGACCCATATAAAATAAACTAAATTTAAAGTGTGAAGGTCAGTCTGCTGCTGTCTGAACTTACAAGACAGCATGCTGACACACTCTCAGCACTCCAAAACACACTGTCTCTCCTCACACATACACACACCACACTCCCTGTCACACTCCACACACCCCCGCCCGATTTGAAAAGCACGTTGCTGCAACTTGCACACTGGGATAGCTACCGCAATCCACTGCTCTTTGTGGCATTGCAAGAGTTGTTAATGTGGCCACGCCAGTGCACTTGCAGCTAACAGTGTAAACACACAGCAGCGTTTTCCCTGCTGCGGTCTCCGAAGGCTGGTTTAACTCCCAGTGCTCTACATCGGCAAGCGTAGCCATGCTCTGAAGCACAAATGTACATACCTCTGAAGGAAGGATTATAGTGTTCTATAGGGTGACCAGATGTCCCGATTTTGGGGTCTTTTTCTTATATAGGCTCCTATTACCCCCCACCCCCATCCTGATTTTTCACATTTGCTGTCTGGTCACCCTAGTGTTCTACCACTGCTGAATGATTGGAGGATTTAACTACGGCTTGTGAGAGTAATCTTGTTTGATTTTAATAGCCATCCTACTTGTTAAGGTCATGCTGCTCACCTCCCGTCAGTCAGCTGGAGGAAATAAAGTTTTAATTGTGAGGGGGGGGGGGGAGGGGAAGTCTTCAAAAAATAAAAAAATAAAAGAAAAAGAGGAGCCTTCTATCATACCAAATATCCCTGACTAATTGTAGAACCTACCTTGCTTTATATTTCAGCTTCTACATACTGTTTGATGCTTTGGCAATCAGATTGTTAAACGGGAGATCAGTATAAACAAAATCAATACAAATAAACTAAAATCTAGTATGCCAAAGCATTTCCATAGAAACCCACTACAGTCTAAACAGAGATAAGGGGGAAACCATAGGAAACTGTAGAAAAATGTTTGCATTCTGCAGTTATACTCCCTCTTTTTCCCCCAGTACATTCACCCCCGGCTTACAGAAGATGAACACACCTAGAAGAAAAAGTAATTGTAAATGGCTTATTTTGAACTTTCAAAAACCAGGCTACACAAACTTCACATGGAAATTACAGTCAGAATTTACCATACTGTGATTGGGTATTACAATACATATGGTAAGCCCACTTGCTGTTCTGGAGTAACCGGACAGACGACGAGGTTAGTAGTAACTCATAGCCATAACTGGATGACTTAAAGGCATTCTGGAAATCGTCTAACCTTTTCCAAACAGGCATAATCATCTGGTGTTTAGAATACTGGTAGCAGCCAGCTGACCTTCACTCTAGGGTTCCCCGTGTGCTAAGATCACTCGAGCTGGGCTAGTCTTAGGGCTTGTCTACACACTGTAGCAATGCACACTACAGGACTGTAATTTCTAAAGTGCACTAATGTGTTGCATATTGGTCTGTGCAGACCCTGTTGATGCACACTAAAAAGCTCCCTACTGGACTCAGTTCCAGTGACCGACTCCACCTTCCCCTGGAGCAGCTGTTACAGTGGAAGGCCAGTTTTGCCCCTTTAGCCTTGTGCTGCAGGAAGCATGCTCAGCGGGGATGGTGCATGTGCAGTCTGGTCAGCACTAGGAGATGTGAGAAGCTTATGCATGCTCAGTGAGGATGGGCTCTTCAGAGATTTTAGCAGTGAAGATCTAGCAAGTCTCTAGAGCATTCTGCATTCTGCAGTTTTTCAAAGGCTTATAACTTGGCCACATTTTCACAGGGGAACAAACAGATACCCCCAGTGCAATGGCTATTATTCCCCTGTCACATTTTAAGCATGGGGAGCTAAAGCTGTTCAAAGAACAGGTCACCAGAATATTTTTAATATGAGCAAAAAACCATATTCTTCATTTACCTGGGCATGGGAAATGACTGAACTAATAATAAAACGAGAGAGAGAAAATTCAGCCTGAGGCAGACCCCTGGCATATAAAACTTCATCCCAACCAGTTAAAGTTTGACAAAGATACAAGTAACTGAAAATACTTCCCATTATAAGGCCTTATTGGGCAACCTTAATAACAGGAGGTGCTACAATGCCTGCCTATAATTTAGAACACAACTCATTTGATTTATATGCTGTAACACTGGACACACCAATTTAAACTCCATCCCTGCAGCATGCAGTCTCAGCACAGACCTTTATGGAGATTGTAAACTCTGTTGCTCCTCAGCTGCTTCCATCCCACCATGACCCTGACTCATCAGGACATTCAAGTGGAAGGACCCCATGCGCTGTGCGTTACTGACAGGGGGAAATGGCCACATTTAAATTTTTATATGGTTCAAATATTAAGCTCAAATGTATCCCAAAAGACTAAAGTATCAGAGGGGTAGCCGTGTTACTCTGGATCTGTAGAAGCGACAAAGGGTCCTGTGGCACCTTATAGACTAACAGAGGTATTGAAGCATAAGCTTTCGTGGGTGAATACCCACTTCTTTGGATGCAAGCCTGCGCTCATCGCTCATGGGCATTTCCGTCATCTAAGAGCAGCCAACCCACTTTGCAAATGCTCTTTAAATGGCAATAGTTTGATGGCTCGGCTCTGGGGGTGACTGACTGATTCCCCACAGGGGCCAGTCTCTGGAGCAACCACGTCTGCACCCGCCTAGCGCTAGGGTGACCAGATGCCCTGATTGTATAGGGACAGTCCCAATTTCTGGGTCTTTTTCTGTTTCTTTTATAGGCTCCTATTACCCCCTACCCCGTCCCATTTTTTCACACTTGCTGTCTGGTCACCCTACCTAGCGCACTCAGTCTGAATGAACCTCTGGTTTCACTGGCCCCTGCAATAGTTTCACTGAGATTTCAGGGACTCCGTGAGGTTACCTCCATCAGCCCCCTAAAATGGCACCTTCTTGAGTGAAGGTGGCAAGAGCCGCGCCCCGCAAACGGACGGAGCGGCGACCAGACGGCCCCGCCCCATCCGCCCCGAGGCCCCGCCTCTCACCCCCTGCGTGTAAGCGGGGCCCCGCCCAGATTCCCTGAGCAAGCCCCGCCTCTCTCCCCTACGACGGCAGCTCAGAAGCGTCAAGGCGAGACGCCCCACTTCCGGGTTCCTTGCTGCGTCGGTGCGCGATGACGTCATATCCACCGACGCCGGAAGTGGAACTCGAAATTGGCAGCGGCGCCGTGAATCGCGGAGGGGAAACAGCCAGGAGAGGTGGCGCGTCTCCCGGTAACGGCGTCTCGCCCCGCCCCGCCCGGCTCTTCCGGGACAAGGGGCACCAGGTACGTAGCGCTCCGTCGTGGGGGGCGAGGGGAATGTGCCGCGTCCCCGCGCTGCTGTTGGAACCACAGCTTGACAGATCCCCCCCCCCTCCTCCTCCCCCCGTGACAGCGACTCCCCTGCGCGGGGCACCCGGTGCGCCGAGCCCTAGGGCCAGATTGTGCAGTGGCCAGGGCCGCCCCTCACCAGAGAGAGCCTGTGGCGCAGCCTGCCCTGGGGAGTCGGGCTCCAGTTCCCTCCGCCGCTCTGCACCCGGCTGACAGTGTCACACTTGGGGGGAGGGGGGGGGCAGTGTGTGTGTGTGTGTCTCCTTCCATCTCCCAGCACAGCGAGCCCGGCTCCCTCTCCAGATTGTCACATTGGCCAGCGCCTCGCCTGCACGCACCAGAGAGAGCCCCGCTGCCGCAGCCTGTCCTACCCTGGAGAGGGCCCCAATTCCCGTCTCCCTCCCTACACACTTACATGGTCACAGCGCCCCTCGCCTCCGGAGGCTTCCCGGTAGGGGAAGTCACAGTAGCCAGAGCTTTCCCAGAGAGGTGGAATGTCTAAGTGTCAAGCTTATTCCGAGGAGAGGACCAAAGCCCCTGGAATGATATGGTCCTTGGGTTGTATGTGTTCCTCAGACTTCCCCTGATGCTGGTGGGAGGCTTATTATTTCTTATTTGCATTGTGGTAGTGTCGAGGGGCCAGGGTGCTGTTGTGCTAGTCCCTGCACTTGCATGTAACAATCCTGTAACATGTAATAGTCCCTGCTCTGAAGAACTGTTTTTTACCCACGAAAGCTTATGCCCAAATAAATCTGTTAGTCTTTAAGGTGCCACCGGACTCCTCGTTGGTCCTACCCCGAAGAGTTTATTATCCAAGTCTGTACAGAGATTAAGGGTAGAAACACGCTCCTTATGTGGTAGCTATACGTATGGTGCCTGACACTGAAAATACTTAAGCGTGTGAGCAACCCTATTAGTTTGTGGGGGACTCCTCACATCCTTAAACATTTGCAAGATTGAGCCTTTTGTAAAGATAGCACTGTATTAAAGCAATTTCACTCTGTAAGGAAAAATTGATGACCGGTTGTTCTACAGCCCAGGATTTTTCTGCTCTCACTTGTGTGCTAATTTCAGTAATTGCCCATATAAATCAAACAGTTGTGCAGTTAAAGTTTGGAAAATGATGTTCTCAAAATGTTATTGAACTTAGGCTTTGTGAACAAAAGTTGTATTGCTTTAACTATATGAGAGTATAGAAAGCCACTCTTCTTCCTCAGCATGGTTATTGTTATACCAGTGTAAATGTGCTCTGTACTGGTATATCTGTTCCTGTACAGTAAGGATAATGAGCTATACTGGTGTAAGTCA
This sequence comes from Chelydra serpentina, assembly GCA_037349315.1. Taxonomy (NCBI): domain Eukaryota; kingdom Metazoa; phylum Chordata; order Testudines; family Chelydridae; genus Chelydra; species Chelydra serpentina. The sequence goes on from JBAIAC010000042.1 coordinate 53,536,281, forward strand.
CATTTATAACATTATAACTGCATCCACTTAAAGCAGGGGTGGGCAAACTACGGACCGGATCCTGCCCGTCACGGCTTTGGATCCAGCCCGCGGGTTTGCCACCCCCATGGTGCGGCGGGCCCCTATCCACTCCGGGAAGCAGTTGGCACCATGTCCCTGCAGCCACTGGGGGAGGGGGAGCAGAGAGCTCTGCGCGCTGCTTTTGCCTGTGGGTACCTCCCCCGAAGCTCCCATTGATGAGGAATGGGGAACCATGGCCAATGGGAGCTTCGGGGGAGGTACCTACAGGCATGCGGAGCCCTCTGCGCCCCCTCCCCCAGGGGAGGCAGGGACGTGGTGCTGGCCGCTTCCCGTAGCGGGGCCGAGGCCAGGGTAGGCAGGTAGGGAGCCTGTACTGGCTCCGCTGTGCGCCGCTGCCACCCCGGGCCGGAGCCCACACCCTGAACCCCTCCTGCACCCCAAATCCCTGCCCTGGGCCCCCTGCCGTACCCCTCCTGCACTCCAATCCCCTGCCCTGAGCCCCCTGCCGCACCCCGCACTGGTCCTGCAACCCAACCCCCTGCCGCACCTTGCCCCCCTCCTTCACCCTAATCCCCTTCCCTGAGCCCCATCATACACCCTGCACCACTGCCCTGAGCCCCCTCCCGCACTGTGCACCCCTCCTGCACCCCAACCCCCTCCCTGAGCCCCCTCGTACACCTCACACTCCTCCTGTGCCCCAACCCCTTGTCCTGAGCCCCTTCCTGCATGCCACACCCCCTCCCACACCCTGCACTCACTCCTGCACCCCAACCTCCTGCCCTGGCCCTACAGTCATGGCCCTGCAAGCAATTTCCCCACCCCGATGTGGCCCTCAGGCCAAAAATTTTGCCCACCCCTGACTTAAAGGGTTGTAGTAGTTTAACTGTAGTGGTAAAAAAATCGTACCGTAACTGACATACCTGTACAAAAGCTATGTGTAGACCAGGCCTTAAGAGTTAACACTCATTTGAGGTTAGTGGAGACAGTTATCAAGTTACAGAGCTGTTTAGTGTGTTTGCAGACTCAGGAAGATGACACAGCTTCAGTTTTCAATTGATTTATCCTTGGTTCATATTTGGAAGCTTTTCTTCACAACCATAAGGGCTAGAGACTTTTTTTTGTTTAAGTGTCTTTGATTCTAAGGAACCTGTTTGTTGTTGTCATGTGAGTATGTTGTTTGACATTACTAGACATCTCTGCTCTTTCCCATCCAGACAGAGTCAAAAAAGTCATGCCCCAGTCATGGATAGAGAAGATGTGCAGATTCTCCCCTCTACCCATGGAGCAGTAACTGTGGCTTAACTCCCTTCTTTATCCACAGAACTGAAAGCAGAGTGTCAGAGCCTCCTCCCCACAGCAAGCGAGAATCACAGTGGCCAGGATCTCCCCGTCTATCTCTCTTTCTCTGAAGAGAGAGAACACAAGCGAGTCACAATTTCCAGTGCCTGTCCCTGAGAGTAATACTGATTATTGTCTTCTCTTCTTCCTCCCCATTGAGTAATATGAATCATAGGGTCAGTGCTGCTTCTTTACTCTACCTGATGATAGTAATAATAATTTCTGAATTATTGCCAATCCCTTTTGCCCCCTACCAGTAAATATTGGTCTCTGCCTTCCTCCAGTGATACTTCTTCCCCTCCCCGGTGAGTAATAATAGCCATTGTCCTTTTTCCCCTTCAGAGTAATACTTGTCAGTATTAAGGGTTATTGTTCCCTGTCCCCAAAAGGAGTAATAATGACAACGCCTCTTCTACATGCAGAGGTTTTTAATGGCTAATGTTACTGTCTTCACTCCAACCCCTATAGTACTGTAGGTTTATACTGTAGTTTAATATTTTGTAAATACATGCTTTTATACATTGATGAAATAAATAAGCTCGTAGTATACCTGGGAGGTATTCTGAGTTTTTTCTTTAACTTCAGAAAGAGGTACTAGGTGTATCCCTCCAAAGTCTTGCTGTCTTAGCGGGTTGCACTTGTACCTTTTTTCAGTCCATACTAACCATCCTATTTCAAAATCTCTACACAAAATGTTCCGTCGCTGTTGCAATATCTGCATTGTGCATCATGCAGTTTGCAACTCAGGTCCCTGAAGCACGGATTTTTAGAATTGGCTAGCTCTATTTTGAAAGATGATGCATTATTTTTGTTAAAATATAGAGTATGAAGTAACATTTCTCATTGTACATGCTATTTTTTATTTTGTAAAATTACTTAGTAGTTGTATTGTTATAAAATAGAAAGTTCATAGGCATAAAATCACACAAGCTGTGGTAACTCAAAACAAGAAAGTAATCGAACAAGCACAGGAGACACCTGACATTCCGCACTGGTTGACAAAGGGATTGCAGGAGCACTGGAATTGTGCTGGGAGCACCAACAGCAATGGGGAAGCTATAACACCAATACTTTTGGTTTACACTAGCCCAGCCAATGGTACAGTGGCCTGATGCAGGATATGATAGTGACAAACCTTTCTTTGAACAGTCACAGTTGTAGTGGTGCATCTTTCTAAAAAAATTCCTCTTCACTTTTTAGTCTCTCCAAATTTAGAAAGATGCACCACTACAACTGTGACTGCCTCTAAAACTGCTGTTCTTCACAGAAAGAAGCAGAAGTAAAACTAGCAGGACTTCTGTTTCAGTTTCCTGCTGAGAGGCAAATGAACAGTAGTGTGACACTGATGTGATCTGCATAAGTTTAACTGCTGTTCTGTTATTGGTAAGCTGTGTACAGGAGCCACAGAGGTATCAAACTGATGCTGCTAGGCATGGATTTGATACTTCAATACATAGCTGTTCCACACCGGGAGTGGCGATACAACCGATCACTCGATCGGCAGAAAAGTTAAAGGATATTGTCAGTTTCACTAAATGGCTGCTGGGGTCCTCTTAACCAAGGATTGGCTATTAGGAAATACAGTTTTGCAAGACTTGATCCTTTTCTAGGTTGCTGGTCACTTCGACTAGTCAAAAATTTACTGTGTGATATCTATTTGGCCTATTTGAAATGGACTAGTAATTTCAACCTAATCCAGTTCCTAGATGACATGTCCTCACATGAACAACTACTGAAGGTTGCAATCTCAGCAGAGAAGCCACTGACTGAATGGATGTTGAAAACAATCTGCCTTTTCACATTAGAGGTGGCCCCCTCCAGTTCAGGCTAGCAGTATGTTGATGAATCAGTATAGGGAAGCTTACAGGTCACTGCCCTTAGTTTACCTGTGGATAAATAGGGGGACTTTTATCTCTGTGGAAGTCATTCTGTCAGCCTTGATTATTATTAAATTCCCAACAAAAGAAATGTATTAAATTGCTGTTTCTGGAAAAGAGATAACGACTGAACATAATGAACAAAATCGTCAACCTACATAGATGCTGTGAGTCTACTGAGGGTAGCAATGCTGTAGTAAAGACTGAGAAGGCGTTTCTGTTGTACTATGTAGCTCGTTCTGTATTTTTTTAACTACTGTTTTAATGCCAGTTCTCTTAAGACTATGCTACTTAATTTTTTGTGTGGTAATTTAAATTACCATGTAATAGATGCTTTGGCAGTACAGTATGTAGGCAGGTAAAGTACTCCCTTACTCTATGTTCAACTACTGGAAACTTTCTCTAATATTCTGCCAAGTATCAGAGGGGTAGCCGTGTTAGTCTGTATCCACAAAAACAACGGGAAATCTGGTAGCACCTTAAAGACTAAGAGATTTATTTGGGCATAAGCTTTCGTGGGTAAAAAAACCCACTTCTTCAGATACATGGAGTGAAAATTACAGATACAGGCATAAATATACTGACACATGAAGAGAAGGGAGTTTATCTTACAAGTGGAGAACCAGTGTTGACAAGGCCAATTCAGTAGGGTGGATGTGGGGGTGGATGTGGTCCACTCCCAAGGATTGATGAGGAGGTATCAATACCAAGAGAGGGAAAATTGCTTTTGTAGTGAGCCATCCACTCCCAGTCCCTATTCAAGTCATTTTGAGTCTGCCCTCTTGACTATTTTTCTTTTTAGGAGATGCAATTTCTAAATGAACCTAATTATTTGGAATTCAAATTAAATAAATGGTGTAATTTATAGGCTGGGGGGAGTAAAGTTTTCATTGATATCAGTTAATTAACGGGGTTTTTGCCATGGTCGTCAATCATAGAATATAAAACACAAAATAGACGTATCATAAAAAGCCTAAATCTCTGAAAATTGTGAAATACAAATGTTGTCAGTTTTTCACCTTTTGTGTATGCACAGAGCAACACTATCGAGTTGTGGGTTTGAAATGAGTGATCAGTCTTGTTGAGTGCAGGAAACATATGGGGCCTTGGCAGGAGCCAGGATGCTTGCTCTTTGCTCTCTCCACCTGACTCTGGACTAGATTTCTGAGAGCAGCTGAGATGGAGAGTAGATGACAGGAGCTTTGGCAGAACCTGGTCCCCTTTCTCCTAACAGCTACTGAATTCTTTCCCATCGCTCCCATTCCTGTACTTAGTGATCTAATCTTCAGACTCAACATGATAGAGACCAAGAGCAGGTCACCTGGCTCCTGCCAAGTCCTCTTCACCACTGTCTTGTTTCAGCAACTTGTGAGGGAGAGAAGAAAAATAAACTCATGCGAAATAAGAGTATGATGAGTGTGTCCTTCTGAGAGTACTTTACCACAAAGATCCTCTCACACTCTTGCTGAGGGAGCACTTTGGCACTTCTTTCTGAAGAGCTATAGCCAGAGATGGAACTGAGTCCAGACAGACGAGTATTACACCAGTCCTCCAGGATCTGTACTGTCTCTATCTGTACTGGTTTCTAGTTTGAGTTCAAGGTGTTGGTTATAAAGCCCTAAATTACTTGGAACTTACCTACTTGCGGGAGTGTCTCTCTATGCTATACTATTGCAGATGTGACTGACACAGGTGCTCACACTGGAACCCTCTTGGTTTAAAAGGGAGAGGGCTATTGTCAGGATTCTGTCAGTCTCCATGACTTTGGAATGTACTCCCTCCTGAAAATAGCCCTTTAAGTCTGTTTTCCTAGACCTTTGGGGAGACAGAAAACTCACAAGGGTAGATAGCTACTAGGTGTGCTTATTTTCTTGGTTACTGTCGACTGTTAAGCTTGAGACAAAATTTCTGGTTCTGTGTTAAGGATTGCATTTTAAATATTTGTCAAGGGCTTCTAGACGTTGGTTTGAGGAACCGTGTACTGTTTTGTACAAATCAAAATTGTCACAGAGAGAGAGTCATTCTTTTAGGTATCTTGTATCAATTCCATGAAGGCTAGGATCTTTACTTTGAATTTGGGGAATATTCTGTGAGGAGCCAGTCTGTGGAGTAGAGTATTGGGAAGATGAGTTGTTGATTGCTGCTGAAGAGCTTTTAAAAAGTGATCCATTGTTTCTTATAATTATTCAGTGTAAAGCACCAACAAACCAAGAAGTGAGTGGGAATATAATAGGTGGTGATTTTTTGTTAGTTTGCTGTGTGTGTCTTTTTTAAAAAAAAAAAAATCATATACTGGGACATGTTGGTTGATACTGGCCATTAAAGTACTTGCTTTTGAAATGTATTGTTGCCCTATGAAATGTGCTTTTGCCATGGAAAAAAGGCACTTCTTTCTGTGTAAATAATGTAACCTTAAATTGTATTTACTTAATTTGTGAGTCACTTTCATTGATTTGAATAGAACAGAATTCCAGAAGTACATTTTAAAAAAAGGATTAGAAGTGGTTATTTTGTATTCAAATTGTTCCCTTTTTTCACTAACTTCTAATATGGAAAACATTTTCTAATCTAGTAACTATTAGAATGTAGATTTAATTATTTTTTCTTCATATATTTTAAAATGAAAGGTGCCAGATTGACAGCAATGGAAACTAAATATCCTGTCACACACTAGGTATGTATTGGCAGTGCAAGCTTCTCTACACTGTTCAAATGTGGACACAACCTTTTTGAGAGGTGAAAGGATAGTTCAATCTCTATTCCTTGACTTTTCTGCTAAATTTGCCAACCAAGGTGCCAGTTAGAGTTTTGATTCTGATTTTTGTGTTGTGACCAGTTATCCTCCGGGACATAATTGAGATCAATAAGTCATTTCATGTGAGCCACTGACCAGCTCTCAGCAGATAATGACTTAGTCCTTTACTTGTTTGAATTCATTCTAAGGATTACAGCGCAGTCTAGAGTTCATGTGTGCAGTAGTGGTCATCCTATCTCAGAAAGGATATTACAAAATTAGAGGGAGTTCAGGTGAGAGTGATTGGGGCAAGCAAAAACTCACCTATGAAGAGAGATTTAAGAGTGCAATTGTTTATCTTATAAAGAAGACCAATTGAGGTGGGTCATAATAAAAATATAATAAATGATATGGAGAAGGTAGATTACGAATTTCTCTTGTTTCAACGCAAAAACAAAGGGACAATAAAAATAAATATGGTAAATTCAAAATTGAAAAAAGTCCCCCCCCACCCTTCATTCAAAATGCATAATGAAACCGTGTGACTTATTGTCACACGATATTGTTGAGGCCAAAAGCTTAGCAAAATTCAAAAAGAATTGAACTTTTATGTGGATAATAAGAATATTCAGAGTTTTTAAAGCTGTTGCTTACATACATTTTGGAAGATATGTTAAACCTCATGCTTCAGTGCGCCCCCGGCCCCGCCCCAACTCCACCCCTGCCCCAAATCCCCGCCCCCACCTCCTTCCTCCTCTTTCAATTGAAAACTATTGATGGGCACAAAGGAATGATGAGCTGCTGGATGCACTGTTGCTTGTACTTCAAATGCTTATCATATTTCTGGTTGTGATTTAGTTTTTCTTTGTATTGATGACGAAGTTGATTTTTTTGGATTAGAGTTGACCTCCGTGGACACTAATGGTCTTATAGTACTCAACGTTGCTTTCTTTTTTCATTTTAAAATGCATCTTCTTGTTTACGTAAGAAAAAATTTCTTATGTACCACCAATCTTGCAATATCGTACAGATTTTATTGAAATCTGTTTTTGCTAAATGTCTAAATTTGTGTTGCCCATAATACATTATACACACCTTTGACAACGCATTACATTGGACAAAGTACCATTACAGATCATATTTCTCTACATTCTGCACATCATATCAACATTTTTCTTATACTAATTTACAAACAGATTCTGAGTAAAATTAATTTTTGTTATGGCCATTATGTGTAGATTTAGGAAGCCAGCTGCTACAGTAATGGATGCAGAATAAATATGTAGATATAGGTAGAACCATAGAACTCCAAATTATCCCTATTTTGATTGCATAACTTTTTAGGGCTAATCTCTATATTATAGTATCATAACACAGTAAATTGCTTGCCTTTCTCCTTAAATTACTGTTCTTATGATCATGCTCTGTAAAGTTTGTAGTCCTTACTTTACCGCAGAAGTTACCTTCTGGGCAGCAATCCCTTTGTCAGTACAGAAATCTAGGCTTCTGTCTAGAAATGCAGTCACCACCTCATCTTCTGCCTTAGCATCTAACTTTAGCATACTCACTGAAAACTGCTAATCTTTTGCCTGTCTCCTTTAATCTCTTACCCCAACCTGGGAAATTTTTAACTGTTTTTATTATGCATATTCCATAGGTGTCTAGGCGATAGCCTAAAGCAGGGGTCTCAAACTCAAATTACCACGAGGGCTGCATGAGGACTAGTGCATTGGCCCGAGGGCTAAATCACTGACCCCGCCCCCTCGCTGGCCCTGGCCCCACCCCCACTCCATCCCTTCCATTAGGCCCTGCCCCTTCTCCGCCTCCTCCCCTGAGCGTGTGGCTCCCTGCTCCTCCCTCCACCCTCCCAGAAACAGACAGCTGTTCTGGCAGCGGGAACTGCCTGGGGGTAAAAATAAAACCTTGGAGCAGCGCGGAGGGAACGGGGATCTTAGCGATCTTCGCGGCCACAGAACGTAACTGTGGGTGGGGGTGAGGGGAGGTGGTGGCCACAGAACGTAACTGGGGGGAGGGGGGGGGGAACGCGGCGGTGAGGGGATTTGGCGGCCATAGGACGTAACTGGGAGGGAGGGCGGGGAAGCCTGGCTGCCCGCCTCTTCTCCCCCCTCCTCCCCTGTGTGCACACTTCTGCTCCTCCCCCATCCCTCCCAGAAACCACGAAGCTGCCAGACAGCTGTTCTGGCGGCGGAACTTCAGAACGTAACTGGGGGGGGGGGGGTGAGCGGGGAGCCGCTTCCCTGCGGCCCGCCTGGCTCCCCGTGCGCCCCCCCCCCAGTTACGTTCTGAAGTTCTGCCGCCAGAACAGCTGTCTGGCGGCTTCGCGGTTTCTGGGAGGGGGGAGGAGCGGGAAGCACACACACAGGGGAGGAGGGGGGAGAAGAGGCAGAGCTCCCCCCTCCTCCCCTGTGTGTGCGCTTCCCGCTCCTCCTCCTTCCCAGAAGCCGCGAAGCCGCCAGACAGCTGTTCTGGTGGCGGAACTTCAGAACGTAACGGGGGGCTCGGGGAGCCTGGCGGGCCCCAGGGAAGTACTCCGGCCTGCGAGCCACGTGTTTGAGACCCCTGGCCTAAAGCAAAATGAATTTCTTGGGCAGCCCTCTTGCTTCAAGGTAAGAAACTGAACCATGGACTCCCAGCCTCTCTGAGACTAAGGCTAGACTGGCGCAGCTTACTCAGGCTATTAGTCTAATGCTTGTCACAAGCATTAAATTTACATTTCTTAAACTTTATCTAGAAGAGGACAATGATATAAGTATGAAAGCTATGGAGACAAATATGTTTCTCTCCATCCAATCATTAAGTTTCTACCTTACTATACCGTTTTGTGCGTTTTTGTTTTCACCTCCTATGGTAATGTATTTTGGATGCAGTTTCTGGTAGGCCAAAGGCCTATTATTTTGCAATAAAAATAGAATATGTACAAATATGAAAGGCAAAGTTTGAAATAAGTCCTAGTTTGGGATAATTTAAATAATACAAATCACTTAAATTGCATAATGTTTTATTATGCAGGAAAATTGTGGTATCTGTCTTAGACATTTCCATATCATCATAATATCTAAGTGCTGGTTACGGTATAATTGAACTGTGAGGTATTGTCCATAACAGACTTCATAGTGGATCCTGTTCTTTGCATGCCTCAGAATTCAATGGTTATCTGGTGATGGTCTTGAGAGAGCAGATATGTCACTGTTACTAGGCTAGGTGCACCTGTATCCTCTTTCTGGGTTCTCGGAGTGCATCCTCTTGGGACTTAAACTTCATGCCTTTACCTATCGTGGTATTTTAAAGTTCTCCCACTCTTAGACTGGGACTTGGGCTATAGTTTCCTGTGTATCTACCATTCTTAACCTGCAGGTCCCACTGTAGCACAGGCACCTGCGGTTCTTCCCTTCGGGAGTCTATAACCAGTGGTGTACAGTGACCAGAAAAAAGAAAATAAGAAAGAAAGAAATACTTGTGGCACCTTAGAGACTAACACATTTATTTCAGCATAAGCTTTCGTGGGTTAGAACCCACTTCATCGGATGCATGGAATGAAACATACAGTAGACAGATATTTATACAGTCAGAGAAACATGATAAGGTGGAAGTGCGTATACCAACCTTAAGAGGCTAATTAATTGAGAGGACCCATAACAGCAGGGGAAGAAAAACCTTTGAAGTGATAAACAAGATGGCCATGTGGACAGTTGACAAACAGGTGTCACACAGTTGACACACAGGTGTAACAATGTTACATTGGCCAAACCGGACAGTCTCTACGCAAAAGAATAAACGGACATAAATCTGACATCAGGAACCATAACATTCAAAAACCAGTAGGAGAACATTTCAACCTCCCTAACCACTCAGTGACAGACTTGAGGGTGTTAATTTTGCAACAAATAAACTTCAAAAACAGACTACAACGAGAAGCTGTTGAACTTGAATTGATATGCAAACTAGATACCATCAACTCAGGATTAAATAGAGACTTGGAATGGCTTGGCCATTACGTTAATTGAATCTATTTCCCTTAAGTTAACGATCCTCATTCACACCTGTGTGTCAACTGTCCACTATGGCCATCTTGTTTATCACTTCAAAGGTTTTTCTTCCCCTGCTGTTATGGGTCCTCTCAATTAATTAGCCTCTTAAGTTCAGTATACGCACTTCCACCTTATCATATTTCTCTGACTGTATAAATATCTGTCTACTGTATGTTTCATTCCATGCATCCGATGAAGTGGGTTCTAACCCACGAAAGCTTATGCTGAAATAAATTTGTTAGTCCCTAAGGTGCCACAAGTATTTCTTCCTTATTTTCTTTTTGCTGACACAGACTAACACGGCTACTACAAAGTGACCAGAAAACCTTCTTAAAACCAACATAATGTTAAAACAAACAGCAAGAAGGGTGGGGGAGAAGGGTGAAAAGGAAGCTTGGGGCTTCTGCCCTGTGGCAGGGTGGTGGGACTAGGGGCTCAGCCCTGGGGGAAAGAGGGTCTTGGGGCTTCAGTCCTGCAGGGCGCACCTGCCGGGGCGCATGACTTAAGTCCCAAGCCCTGGTAGGCGCCTCCTGCACGGCTGAAGCCGTGAGCCTCAGCAGGCACTTCCCGTGCGGCTGAAGCCCCAAGCGCCGGCAGGTGTGCGTAATTTCTCGAACTTCTGAAGATTTTTGTATGCAGCTCGGACGGTCAGTAAATTTGGCCAGCCCTGCTATATGTTGTCTCCTCCAGTTCATTCAGTGTGTCAGCTTGCAAAGAGCAGGTCTGTACTTATGCTGCATTCTAATGAAGCTGTGTTTGAGGAATTCTGCTGAGTTATGTTGAGGTTTTATGTACAGATCATTTGGATAGAATCATGCTGTTTGAAAAGACTTGACTTTTTAAATGTTTCACTTGTAGAAAATTGAAAAGGCTGTAATTAATTATATTAGGAATATTCACACAATATTAGTGAATTTACTTCATTTCAGTTGCTGTATAATGCAAACCAAAATCCTATGCTACTTGCTAAACTTAGTAACAGCCACTCTAATAAATTTATACAGGCAAGAATAATTGAAACTAGAATGAAAACGTTTATTTACTTGTAGTTGGAGTCAAACTGTGGGGTGTCTTGTTTGATTTGAAATCTAGCACTACTGTACATCTCTGCAAGCCCTATGACCCAAATTTTAAGTACCATTCCATGAATGTGAACGTTAAATATGTAGGCATATTCCCTTGTGTACAAAACCTGTGTTTTTTGTGTCCAAATAGCTATTTCTTTGTGGAACCAGCCCCTGCCCCCAGTTCTGCTGTTGTATTAATGGAAGTCTGGTGGAAACATTGTCCTCTTAGTTCTCTATATTGGATAAACTACTAAAACATTTATTAGCAGCAATGAAACCAAAATATAGTTCATGCTCAATTATATTCTATATTGCTAGGCATTGGGGGTGAAGACGTGTAGAGTACACGTTGGATCCTTTGGGGGGAATATTTGTTGGTTCTGCATGGAAAAGCAATGTGTAGCTGTAAATAAATATGAGTCTGCTTCTAAAGTAGCTACCTTATTTTTCAATATTTGGGGGGGTGGAATAGTTGTTGTTGTTGTATATTCAGAGGTGTGCTTGTTACATTTTATGACAAAAATGGCCATGTAAACCATTTGTAGAAAGGATGATCTAAGTGATGTATCTGTGTAAGAACAGATTTGTTTCAAATCTAACAATATTTAATGCAAAAAAATAGTGAAATTTGTGAATTTATACTTCAAGGGACCAAATAGTTAAAGAATGGTCCAGCCTTATTAGATATCAGTGGGACTTGAAACTCAAACCTAGAATAGACTGCAATTCCTGCATTTGCCTATAAGTAACCATTCAGACAGCTTCATAATTTTCCCACTATTCATTTGTGCACCAACAAACTCTAGTTGAATCAACATCTGTTTTTCAAAGAAAGGAAATCTAACCCTCTCTTCTAATTTCCCACATTTGTCATTTAAACAAATATCAATGAAGGATTCAACAAAATGCTATGTTCAGCCAAAACAATACATAAAATACTGTGTGCTTGTTTTATTCTCATTCTAACAGCAAGTCCTCCCTCCAGTGGTTGCTGTTACATTTTTTTTAACTTTTGTTGTAAAGAATTGGTAAATTATTATTTTTTTCAAAGCAGAGTTCTCTTGTGCTTCTAGGTTGGCAGGTGATCACCTGGGTTTTCTATTCTTTCCTCAATGGTAGGCTCATCGCCTAGTAGAGGAACCCAGTCTGAACCCGTAGGAGCAAAGTACCCAGAGTCCTGTCTTTCACCTAACTTTTGCCTATGGCATTACCCTGGTGTTGGCTTTACATTGGTTTACCTGACTTGTTTTTTAATTTAAAAAATTCACTCCATGTTCAAAGATAACAAATTGTATTTGTTTTCCTGACTAGTAACAATTCTTCAGGGACTTGTCTACAACCTGTAATTGTGTTAACTAACCTGTGTTAAAATATGATTACAAATTGTTGTGTAAGTGTGGTCTGAGAGAACAAAGTACTAGACCTCACAAACTGCAGTGTCTAAATAGTTTCTTTGAAATGTGTTGTCACATTGATCAGGTGTTCTGATTTCTAACACTTCTTAGACGTTCATTAAAATGATTTTTTTCCAAATGCTGTAATGGTATTCACATACAGTGTGGTGTCACCATTGCTTTGCTACACATGCACATATTAATGAATAACAGGAATTTATATTCAATGAACTCGCGCTTAGTAGTCTATTTGCAAGTGTTGAAAAACAATGAGGCCAGATTTTCTGACTGTTGATTTAGGCATTTCCTCCTTTACATTATTTTGGGTAAGATATATGTTCCAGGAAATTTAAAAATTTCTCTACCTAGTTTTATTATTGTTTAAGCTTCTGTTATGAGTGCAGCATTATTTTTATTTAGGAAAAATGTAAGTTTGCTAGAACAAGCAGATTTTGTTAGTCTTGTTTAGATTAATGTTGAAATGTGTCAGAATTGGAGAAGTGCAGAATCTAAATTGGGGTCCTGGATAAAAGATGAGGTGAATTGGGGGAGTTTTAGAGGCACTGGAAGTGTGCTCCCATTGCAAACTGTTGTAGAGTTTGAGCAGTCTTATGTGTCAGAACAAAGAAGAATGTTCTCCCATAGGTCATACTTGCTTAATGAATTACTGGAGCTAATAGCAGTTTTTAGAATTTATGTACTCTTTAGCTGACAAACAACCACCTTTGAAATTGTTGCATGTGATTTTTATTCCCTTAAACCAGAAGATATAACAAAACATGTTACCTAGATACTACTTTTTCTCTAAGACCCTGAGTGCCTGTTATCTATAGTATTCTAAATCTGCTAAAACAGAACATATGGCAGCTTTTATGCTATTTAAATAAAATTAACCCCCTTAACTTTCCAAAATTGGTTTGCTTATTAAATATCCCTGTTAACTAGTTAGTATCACAGTGACCTACCAAAACTGAAAGGGGGTTATTTTGGGGTTGCTGCTTATAGATGTAAGTCTGAGGGAGGCAGGAGTATATCAGGCTTGATCCTATTAGTCTTTGGAGGGAAGATTAGCAAACCTATATTGGAAACTGTTCCAAATTGCTACAAAAATGTGGTTCATGCAAACACAGCTATGATAAGATGTATTGTGGAGAAGAATAAATCAAATAGATGGTGATTGAAATTTGTAACCAAGAATTCAGAAAGCTGAAGGGGAGAGGGAGGAGGGAGTGGTTCAATGCTCCCATAGTCCTTTATTTAAAAAAATAAAGCTGAGTTGGTATGTTGGTATTCTCCCTAGTGTCTAATTCATGTGGATGGGGAAAGGTCACAGAGTTGAGTGTTTTGAGGTCCTCTGCTGAAAATGGAAAAATATAATTATATTTTGCTGCTAATGATCTCTCATGCTAAATAAATCTAGGAATACTGTGTGACTGGACACTTATTCTTTATAAATTCTAGAAACTGCGTAAACAGGGCACACGAAATATTCCTGTGTTGTTGTTTTTTTAAATGGTGACTCGGTAAAGATTACACCTGACATGTTATTTATAGTTTTATTAATACATGGTGGATTCTCTGGGATTGTAGAAGGCAAAAAGATGTGATTGATTTGTGTAGTTCACAGAACAATATTGCAGAAAGAGATGTTTTGAATATACTTTTAAGCTCTAACCATTTCTTGCAAACCCATATTTAAACAGTAGTGGTTATCAAGAGCTATGAAATGTGTCCAATTCACATCAGTAAAAACCTTCTGCCACTTTATTCTCTGTAACCTAACCCCCATCAGAAAATTGATGCCAAATAAACTATGTCAAGTGCACATATTAATGTATTTGTTCACACAATGCCCAGTCAACTTGTGGAACTCCTTGCCAGAGTATGTTATAAAGGCCAAGACTATAACAGGGTTTAAAAAGGAACTAGCTAAGTTCATGGAGGATAGGTCCATCAATAACTATTAGACAGGATGAACAGGAATGGTGTCCCTAGTCTGTTTGCCAGAAGCTGGGAATGGACGACATGGGATGGATCATTTGCTGATTACCTATTCTATTCATTCCCTCTGGGGCACCTGGCATTGGCCACTATCAAAAGACAGGATACTAGGCTAGAGGGGAGGGACCTTTGGTCTGACCCTATATGGCCATTCTTCTGTTCTAATATATATCAAATATATCAAGTTACTTGTTGGCTGCACTTTTCAATAGTGTTTGACTTTGGTCATGCAGACTTAAAATTCTGAATTTTTATTAGAAAAACTAAATTGGGAATTTATCATATTCTTGATTTAGGTATACCAGCTGTGCCACAACAAGGAAAACAACTTGGAGGTAAAAATGTAATAGAATCAGTAAGAGAGCAATAGACAGTGCCAAGAGTAACAGCAGTTTATGTGTTTCCACCGTTTAGGTTATGAATACATTGTGATGAGTGGTGTACTAAGCAGCTTTCTAAGTCTGCATGGGGATACTCGGAAAAATTAATCTGATTTAATTAAGGGTGTGAATTTAAGTGGATTGGTTAAACCACATTAAACTCCTATGTGAACACTCCTATTCCTAATTAAAGTGGTCTTAATTTAGTTTATCTTAATTCACATTGGAATTCACTGAAGTCAGGCCATTTAAATTAGAAGAGCATCTACATCGGGGCTTAATGCGGTTTAACTAATCCACTTTACATTCACACCTTCAGTTAATTTGGACTAATTTTTCTGAGTGTTGCTGTGTCGTAAACTATGTTGCTGTAATGTAACTCTAGTCACTGCATGTAAATTTAGCAAAACCTAATCCTATGTGGGTATAGTAAGGACAATAAATGGTAGCTGCAGTTTAATGTGGGAATAATCTAATTGGATTGGGGGTTGCTGTTGGTTGTTTATGCTTTTAGTTTATATCTTCTATTTCTTGCATTGATCTTCAATAGTTACAAACCATAAGCAATTTGGAAGAGCAACAGGTTCACACTTCTAACCTTCTATTGGAATGGCTATAACGGAATGTCAATTAGATTATCTTTAGCATTACCACTGTGAAATAGAATTGTTCACCAATCATTGCAGGGGGGCTTATAAAGGGACCACACTATTTTTCTTATTTTTTTATGAGGTAGTTGTACTTTTAAGTATGCTATTGCTGTTAGTGGATTAATAAGGGCATTGGTGGCTTATCAAGACAAGGCTAAAAATCAACCCTAACTTTATTTTTGTGAATAGTATATCAAATGTATTAAAAAATTTATTTCAAGCAGAATTTTTTTATTTTTGAAATCATTTATATATTTATAAATGTACCAATTTATATTTTAATGGCATGCATAATAACATGTTGATTTCTAGTTAAGCAGAAATCAATGAACTGGCTAGTTCCTAACTTTGATTATTGATTTTTAGCTCATCCTGTGAAGATTGATGTCCTTTTCCTTCATCACTTTAATTTTGTTGACAATTTCGATAAACATGGCACAGCTCCAGCAAGGAGGCCCAGATGAAAAAGAAAAAACTACTGCGCTAAAAGGTATAAACTTCTTTGGTTGTTTTTATATTTATAGATATGTGTGTATGTATGCATGTATGTATAGATATAAATTATTTCAGAGACATTTATTTAAAATTAAGGAAAGGGAAATAGAAATAGAATTCTTTTGTTGTAGCTGTGGTTTAGTATCCTAAAATTACCAAATAAAAAATTACCAAAATGGATTAGACTGGTGGTCCAGTATCCTGTCTCTAGCAGTGTCCAGTATCAGTTGTTTCAGAGGAAGGCACAGAAAACTGAACTTAGCGGTCAGTAATGGAATAACCTGTTTATAAGTTTGTTTGCAGAAATTATCCTTCAAGAAGACAATTCATGTAATGTAGGTGTTCTTATTTTTCAGGAGCCACTGGGGAGGAATATTATGTCAACTTTATGCTATTGATGTTTTATTGCTGAATAACTATTTACAGTATTAAAAATCTCTTTGACTACACAATGTTAGGAAATATATTTATAAGGCACTGATCCAAGTGAACCAACTGTACAATTATAGACTTGTGTGTATTTCAACAGAATAAATAGAAGTAGGAATAGGATCTAAATGGCTTAATGGATAAAATACTTTTTGTTCAGGGCAAATTAACTATGGTCCTCTTCTAGATAGTATTTTTCGAGTCTAGAAGTACCTAGGGTCCGACTCAGCTGACAAAAAGACAGGTTTTCTGGACATTTGACAAAATTTCGGTTACGCTGGGGATAAGCTCACATTGCAAGTGCTTGCATTATACCATTATTATCTAAATACTCCTCTAGAAAGGAAATAAAGTACATTTTGAAACACCAGTGTTAAAATTGGATGTCTACAAATACACTGACAGAAATTTACCTTTTATGAAATGATTATTGTAGAGTAGACACTTCTATTATAAGCCTGTGCTATTGAGACCTTTCAGTATAACTAAGTTCTCTTGCCATTGCTCAGTATAAAGGTGCATTTTTGGGGAAAGGTTTGGTGAAATTCCATTTTGTCATTTATCAGAGATGATGGTATTTTTGACAGTTAAAAAATGTACTGGCGATTATTTTCTGCACTCAGAAAACTAAAACTTGTCTTCAAACTTATCATTTACTTAATCTTAATTAAAGAGACATGTCTTGGAATATTCCAAATGATGAAGTTATCAGTGTTAGAAAGTTGTATACTTCACATGATTTAGTGAATAGATATTAAGTCTTAGACTATCTCCTGCTGGTCATCAAACTTAAACTCTAGTGAACTAACATGGTTCCACAGTCAAGGCCCTCTGCCTAGAATGATTAACCAGAGCTCCCAAAAGCTCTCATCTAAGGACAGTTAACAGTAGTACCTCAGCTAATCTTAGCTATGTCAAGAGGGTACCTAGGAAGAGAGTAGTCATCTAGGTAGCAAGAACCCAGGCCAAGTGGGGCTTTGTAGATTACTACTTTGAATTGCACTTGCCACCAATAAGAAGCTAGTCCTGAATATGGAACAAATGTAATGTGCTCCATGTGACCCACACTGTTAAGAAGCGGGCTGTGCTTTTCTGCACTTACTGAATCATCTGTGAGGTCTACTTGAAGGGTAGCTCCAAGTAGGGCAAATTACTGAAGTGTGCGAACTGTCGTCGTGGAGTTCAATTCTGAGAGAAATGGACACAACTTCCTAGTAGGGCTGTTGATAAATCGTGGTTAACTCACGCGATTAACTCAAAAAAATTAATCGCGATTAAAAAAATGAATCGCGATTGATGGCACTGTTAAACAATAGAATACCAATTGAAATTTATTAAATATTTTTGGATGTTTTTCTACTTTTTCAAATATATTGATTTCTGTTCATACAGAATACAAAGTGTACAGTGCTCACTTAGTATTAGTTTTATTACAAATATATGCACTGTAAAAATGATAAAAGAAATAGTATTTTTCAATTCACCTCACAAGTACTGTAGAACAATCTCTTTATTGTGAAACTGTAACTTACAAATGTAGATTTTTGTTACATAACTGCACTCCAAGCCAAAACAATGTAAAACTTTAGAGTCTACAAGTCCTACTTCTTGTTCAGCCAATCGCTAAGACAAACAAGTTTGCTTACATTTGTGGGAGATAATGCTATCTGCTTCTTATTTACAATGTCACCTGAAAGTGAAAACAGGCATTTGCATGCACTTTTATAGCCGGCGTTGCAAGGTAGTTACGTGCCAGATATGTTAAACATTCGTATGCCCCTTCAAGCTTCGGCCACCATTCCAGAGGACATGTTTCCATACTGATGATGCTCATTTAAAAAAATAATAAGAATACGTTAATTAAATTTGTGACTGAACTACTTAGGAGGAGAATTGTATGTCTCCTGCTCTGTTTTACCACATTCTGCCATATATTTCATGTTACAGCAGTCTCGGATGATGACCCAGCACATGTTTGTTTTAAGAACACTTTCACAGTAGATTTGACAAAACGCAAAGAAGGTACCAATGTGAGATTTCTAAAAATATCTACAGCGCTCGACTCAAGGGTTAAGAGTGTGAAGTGTTGTCCAAAACGTCTTTTCTCACTTTCAGGTGACATGGTAAACGGGAAGCGGGCAGCATTATCTCCTGCAAATTGTAACCGCACTTATTTGTCTGTGTGATTGACTGAAGTAGAACTGAGTGGCCGTTTAGGTTCTAAAAGTTTATATTGTTTGTTTTTGAATGCGGTTATTTTTCGTACATAATTCTACACTTGTAAGTTCAACTTTCAGGATAAAGAGATTGCACTATAGTACTTAGATTAGTATTTTTCAATTCACCTATTTCTTTTGTTTTTTACTGTGCAAGTATTTGTAATAAATATAAAGTGAGCACTATACACTCCGTATTCTGCGTTTGTAATTGAAATCAATATATTTGAAAATGTAGAAAAATATCCCAAAATATTTAAATAAATGGTATTCTATTATGTTTAACAGCATAATTTATCTTGTGATTATTTTTGTTCATCGCGCGATTAATCGCGATTAATTTTTTTCATCGCTTGACAGCCCTACTTCCTAACCAAATGCAGTTGGCTCTCTTGACACTGCTGCAACCTGGTGCTGTAAAAGCAGAGAAGGATTTTTAAAAAACAAAACAAAACCCATCCTTCTTTGACAAAGGACCTCTTCTACTTCCTCTCCAACCTTTCCACAGTATAAGGAGCAGAGAGAACTCATGCCAAATTTTTCAGACACTTTACTTTACCAACCAATATAATCTCCCACCTCAGCTGAGCTAAAAGAAACTCCCTTGACCACTGCATTACCCAGATCTGGGATAGAGAGAGAGAGATGAGTTGTTGGCATGCTGTTTCCAAAAACATCTCCCCGTCTTCTCTAGTGGTCTTACAGTTACTCATGGCTTGTCTTCACTACCGAGGAGATCGATGCTGTTGCAATTGGTGCAGCGGGTGTCGATTTAGCAGGTCTAGTGAAGACCCGCTAAATTGGTGACAGCGTGCTCTCCGGTCGACTCCGGTACTCCAGCTCCCCGAGAAGAGTAAGGTAAGTCGACCGGAGAGCGTCTCCCATTGATGCAGTGCAGTGAAAATACCTGGGTAAATCAACCTAGGCTTCGTCGACTCCAGCTATGTTGTTCACGTAACTGGAGTAGCGTAACTTAAGTTGTCTTACCCCAGTAGTGAAGATAAGCCCTCAGATACCACAGTCTAGGTAGACAGGCATTGAACCTTATGGAACCCCACAAGATGTCCTTTGGGAGTGGATAAAAAATTGTCCAACGTTACTGAGTGGGGTTTCTCAGAAAGAGAGGACTAGACATAATTAATTATACCCATCCTAACAAAGCATTAAATAAAACATTTTTGTCAGATATGCTTGTTAAAATAAACCAGGCATACTATGCTGTGTTTCCTTTTTAGATTTATTGTCTAGAATAGACTTGGATGAACTGATGAAAAAAGATGAGCCACCACTTGAGTTTCCTGATACTCTTGAAGGATTTGAGTATGCCTTTAACGAAAGTAAGTAGAATGTGCTTTGTGAAGATTCTGCTTGGAAATTGTATAATATTAATAGATTGTTAGTGGATTATACCTTGTAAAACCTTGCTAGAATTTCATTGTTTTCTGTTAAGAAATAAAGTTTTATCCTTAAAACTGTTACGCTGTCTGGAGTGGCTCATGATCATGAGTGCCTACCTCACAGCGGACTGTCAAAAGCGGGGCAAACACCTCAAACTGGTGGTGTGTCCTATAATTAGATTTTACCAAGACAGTAACAAATATGAATTCCTGGATCACTACAACGGTCTTACCATGGAATCACAGATAGACAGAGTCTAAGGGGACTTTCTTGTCACCCAAACAAACTGGACTTAGTGATAAATAGTCACACCAAAAAACACACCACATTCAGGTTGCTTCCAGTCCTAGGAGACCAGTCACTTATCCCAGATCAGTTGGTACCCTAGATCTTGCACCAAAGCCAACACCTGTAGCCAATCCTGTAATAAACTACGTGACATTTTATTAACTAGGAAAAAGAAATGAGAGAGTTATTTACAGGTTAAAGCAAGCAAACATATTCACACAAGTGAGTTACCATCTAAATCCTAAGAGTGATCACAACAACTATGTCAAAGTGTCTTTCAGGGAAGACTCAGGAGGCAACGCCTGGGGATCTCTAGCTTCAGTTTAAAATCTCTGGCCATACAGAATTCAGGGATTTTTATTTCTTTCCCCCAGAGCTCTAGATGATGGGACAAGTTCACATGCACGTCCCCTCTTCATGAGTGTGGGGGAGCAATAAACAAAGTCATTTGCTTTGTTCTTCTGGTATCTATGGGCCTTATTCTGTTGGGCGGGAGATACTAGTTTGCCACAGGAGGTTATTTAACACTTGGTAATTGTTTCTCTCCTGACTGTCTGGGTTTGCCATTTCAGAGCAAACACTTTTAGAGTTACCGACAATAACATTTAAATATTACCTTATAACATGGTATATAGATTTTATAGGTGAGATTAATGCATGCAGCAACATACAAGCATTTCATAGTCTAAACACTAAATACAGTCTTATAAGACTAATACCTATTTTGAGCAAAACCAACATACAGATGACCTGATCTGGTTTCCAGCTATGATGATGTCAGTCCTTAACTAATGCCTGCAGCCTGGGCAAGAGGTGGCATCTGGCCTACCAGCATCACAGTAATGCTCTTGGAAATCTAGCTAAGTAATTTCAAATTTTGTAGAATTGTCAAACAGTCCTTGGTCCAACACATTGTTCCATCATTTAGATTTGTACATTATATACCTATGTAGATTGTTCCAACTTCCTTTCTCTCATTATGAAATATTTTGATAAAATTCTAAAAATTATTTCTAAAGCTATTTATTTTTAACATTTAAAATTAAATCCGTTTCCCTACCACTAGTGATATTTTACTTACAGACTCAATTTACTCATTGATGGAGAAAACTATTATTAATAAGAATTTAGATAGCAATTTATGCATTTGAGTTAAACTTGAAAATTCCAGGTCCGCTGATGGGGGAAAATAGTTCTTCAGAAGGGAATGCTCTGGGATAACAGGATAAATCTCTGAATTAGCAATGGGATGCTGTCTTTTACTATAGGTCACAATTTTGAATCGAGGCTTTGTTAATAGAGACCACAAGTTACCACTATCTATTTGGTGATGTATGTTAAATAAGTTGGTGGTTTTTATAATTGTCTAGTATCTACATTATAAAATCCATCATCACAGTTGGTACCCATATTATCAATCTCAGATGAGACATGAAGGGTTGAATAGGCATGGAGGCTAAAGAAAAATCAGATTCCCAGAAGGGGTGCCTACAAAATGGTTTGAAACCTGTAGTAGGGCAGACTGGGAAGTTTACTCTCCTATTTCCATGCAGTGCCTGTTCTGTGAATAGAGAACTTTAGTTTTTAATGCTGTCTATTTTACACCTTCCACTTTTAAGGGGGTGGGGGGGGGGAAGCTTTCCTTTAAATGATAGTCATTTATGCAACACTTAGCTTTTTAATATCCTGGTGGCTTTCAAAGGAAGGTACTTAGAGACTAAAAGTGTCATGAAAGTGATGCTCTTTCTTTGATGGGAGGGGTTAACTCTGTCACTTTTCAGAGGTTTTTTTTTTTTTTTTTTTAAGATATGTACAGCCTCTGCTATTGTCTGTCTGCTCTACTGACTTTAGAGTTAATGGTGCACATGTGGTTTCTAAAAGGAGAGGGGCTGAAATATGAAGGGGGGGTGGAGGGATGATGATTTGGAATTATATTATTAAAAGTTCCATCACTAATGTAATAGCCTGAGTGACTTCCTTGGGGAGTAACAAACACTATAGAATATGCTTCTGGTTAGGGTATTGCCAAAGAGGGATATATTTTGCTCTGATATTTATAATTTATATGTACTGTAGTGCATTTTTATGTCATAATCTGTACGTTTCTATTTATGAAGGAGACCTAAGTAAGCTGTTTTATTTTCTGCTTTGTAGAATTTGAGAAGATGGGGTTTCCAAACTTTTAGGAATACTTGAAAATAAACTACAGTTCTTACTAGATATTTGCTATGATTCCTTAGGGAGAGAGGAACTTCATTAGTAACCTGCCTTAAAACAAGCTATACCGAATAGTAACTAGCTAAGAAGGAACCTAGACATTTAAAAAATGTAGAAGTATGGTGATGATTCCTTGAAGAGAGGGATATTGGGACTTCAGATATTGAATATAAACTTGGGAAGGAACATTTCCCTGGAGGTTAGTAATTGGAAAAACATACTGAAACTGAGGTAATGGCAGGGCTGAGAAAGTCAAACCTCTTCTGTTATTAAATGAGCAGATTTATAGGCAGGTACACCGAAGACAACAGAAAGTTCTCAAATGTTTTGTTTGCAGCTTCAGGAGTTTTGAAAACTAATCTTACTCCTTTTAAATAACATTTTCATGCACAGAATTCTTTATCAAAGCTTAGAATTCACAAGGAGATATCAGCTGAGTTAATGTCTTTGTCTTCATTTTGCAGAGGAGGAAAAATTCTGCTAATAAACCATGCTTCTGTCATTCAGATATGTCAACATTTTAGGATAATACGCTTAGATATTGTTGTTTTTAATCGCTTCTCTTGTTAAACACAGCTTAGTACCACCTTTTGTGGCCATAACATTTTATGTTTTTTATTTTGGCTAATAAGTTGAAATATAACTGGTAAAATATCTGATATACTCCTCCCTACCCCAGTCTACTGCTTTGTGGGCTGCCATTTTATTCCTCAGTCATCTCCATCTAATTCATTCCTTGAACAGTAGCACATTCAGCTACAGATGTTCAGCTATGAAGCTAAGAGACTGTAATGTTGCTTTACAAAAAGAATTGCTGTGGTGTGCACATTTTTCTTGGATGTGCTGCATCATTTTTCTATTATTAGCTCAAGGTGCAATAGTTCCAAGGTGTGTCCCGAACTAAAGTCCCCCGCTTGATTGCATTGGGGTGCTGAGGCATTTGACTTGTAACTGAAACTGTGTTTTAGAGATTAATTTTCAAAAACTCTTTTCCTTTTTGCATTGCAACATGCCACTCTCACTTTTTGCACGTGCAATTTAATTGAGTACAAATGAGTAATGGTTGGTACAAATCAAATTGTTAGCTATTCAGCTGCTAATTCTTTATTTTGAGGCATACTTTTAGGGACTCAAATATTAGTTGTATAACAAGTTGCCAGGCTGAAATTTGGACCTAAAGCTCAATGTGTCACCTTTCGTGCTCCACTTGATTTAGAGGTGAATGTGAACTAGAAGTGAATGTGATGGTGGTCTTGCTGCGGGCCATTTGGTTTAAGTGCCCTGCATTGTAAATAGGGGGGGAGCAAGAATAATGTGGTATATGAATGAAAGTGGTTCTGCTTTCAGATGAACATTGTCTTTTGCTTTCAACAGTGAATTGTTACCTCTGCTTTTAAAACTCTTAAAATGTATATTTAAATCTAATATTATTTTTTCTTTTATAGAGGGGCAATTAAGGCATATAAAAACTGGGGAGCCATTTGTTTTTAACTACCGTGAAGATTTGCATAGATGGAACCAAAAGCGCTACGAAGCTCTTGGAGAGGTACATGCTGTGTGTGTGTGTGTGTGTGTGTACACACTGTGTGCTGTAGTTTTCCTCTGTGTATTAAAATATAGGTAGAAATGAAATTATTTTAATTACTAGATTTTTAAAAAAAATGTTCTGCATTTTAATGATCTAACAATAATTTACATTATTTACTGTATAATGTTGTAGTTTGTCCTGGACTACATCTTTTGACCCTCCTTTGTGTTTAAAGTAGAATATAGTTTGGACCATACAAACAGAAAAGAGACAAGGTGGGTGAAAGTCTTTCTTTCACCAACAGAAGTTGGCCCAATAAAAGATATTATGTCAGCTACCTTGTGTCGCTAATATCTGGGACCAACACAGCTACAACAACACTGCAAACAAACAGAAAAGAGTATTTTTTCATATCTTATGTTAGCTTTTTTAAAAAAAATACATAATTTCTCTAACTTTCCTCTCCACCAGCCAAAGCATAGGTTCTAAACTTTTGTGACATAATTTTCCATATGGAAGGGACATATTAGCTGAATCTGCTGATTTCTCTTCTTGTCTTCAGCTGGTGGAGAGAGCGATCAGGCTTGCTAAAATAAATGTTTGGATTTGACCATTTTTGTTTTGGCAAATGGTTTTTCCAAATCTTTTACTTTTCTGTCAGGATTTGTTAGTTTGGAATAGGATGCTTCAGTGTTATTTTCTTTCCTTTTGCTTACTGAAGTATACTATAGAGATGTGATGAATTTGCTCTGTATAATACCTCTTTCAGTTGTGCGAGAAAGTGGCCTTCTAGTTTGTGTGTCGTACTTATGCATGGGAAACTGTAGCATTGAGTTGACATGAAAGGATACTTCAGGCCACAGGGGCTGTAACAACATGCAAGTCTGGGTCTGTACTGCTCTGCCCTGATTGTTCCTGCCCAATAGCAGAGAGCAGTTTGAGCACAGTGTCCTGTCAGTATGTTGGTCCTACTGTAGTCAGTGGCTTTTGGAGACCTTCTCTGAAGAGGAATTCTTTGATGCAGAAATTGGTGCTGTTTTCTCAGAGACTTTGTCTCTTGTTGTCCATTCTTGGGACCATGGCACTATCAACAAAAAAAACTGTGATCAACCTTTGCCTCTGCTCCTCGTTCATTGGCCATTTTGCCTGGCTGTGGGATCAGGCCCACTTTTTGAAATGCTTTGCTCTCCATTTCCTCTTTCTGTAAACTTAAATCAGATTACTGAGGGATGTATTTGATTGAGAACATATTTAGAAAACATTTTATCTTTTTGAAATTTCCTTTCTGTTCAAGTGTAACCACCTTAAAATATTAAACACAACAGCCCACAACGGACTGTGCCAAAATAAATAGTATAAATGATCTTGAACTGGTTTCTGTGACTGCATAATGAGAAATGTACTTAAATTTATCAGGTTTTTTTTAAAATTCTCTGCTTCTTTTGATGATGCCAAGGATATATTTATTAAGACTGAACATACATATCATTATGGGGTGTTTTCTAGTTATAACAGGATTTTTGTATATTCTGAGAAATTCTGTAGACATTGACTAAGTGGGCTCAAGCAAAGGGTAGAGAGCACTAGTCACAAAAGTGATTGTCTGCTCCTGTACCTGATTGATTGGATAGCATATACAATACTCCACTTTCTCTGACTGAGCCCTGGTAGAATGAATGGAGTGTGATCTGAGGAGCTAAATACAGTCAAAGTAGAGATTGCTGAGTGTAGCAGTTGGGACAAGTCTAGAGAATGTGCAGAAAGGAAGGATGCCCTTCCTTTAGAAACTGAGGAATGGAGAGGAAGGGGAAGAGGATACAGGAGTTAAAAAGGAGATGTATGTGCACACACACATCAAATATACATAGTATTTGTTTTATGTAACATAAATAGTGCCCCATCATGCAAGAAAAAACACATAATTTATATGGCAGAGAAATGTAAATTACAGAAAACCTAAATCAGAAACTTTCTGTGGGATTACCTAAACAATAACATGTATTAAAAGTTTTGTTACACTACCACAGAAAGTTTTGTCTCACCACAGAAGTCAAGGGTCATGTGCAGAGTTTAGGTTCAATTTATTACAGAGTTGATAGAACCCTTAGTGTGCAGGTACAGGATTAATATTTTTGCAAAAGCAAGTATTTGGAATTATGAGTGTGATTAATCCTAATTAAAATAGGATTTTTTTCTCCAGATCTCCTTTAAGTTAAAGAACAGCTTTGTCTCAGCAGCATTAAAGATAAGCTTTTACCTGCTACTAATTTTCTCCATAGTTGCAAAGACGAGCATCATTTATTTGAACTAAGAGAATGGAGCTGTTTACATAGTATAAATGAAAGCGTAGATAAATAGTTGAGGACCTGTAAGTTAATGAGGAAGGGAGCATTAAGCAGTTTGCATTTGTAAGGACAGTAGTTTAAATTAACTAAATTCTGATGATAGGTTGCATGTGCACCTGAAGGCATTTGTGGCCCAGTCCAGCAACCCTTACTTATGTGAATAAGCTGCTGGATCAGCTTCCAAATAAAATCTGCCTGTGGACAGTGGAAATCCTTTTCCAACTGCAGGTATATATTCTTTATCACTAAACATTTCAGATGCAGTCTGACTAGCGACCCCTTGTTATAACAAACTAAATATGCACTGTCCAGCATGGCAAAATGATGTTTGCATGCCTCTGTCACCTATGTGCCGTTAGTTTATTGTGTTGGTTTTTTTTAATGGTGGGAACACCTCCCTTTACTGAGATAGCATAAAGTAAATGAAGAGTGGTGGAATATTTTTCTGAATTTAGTTAATATGTCAAGAATATGCCATGGATCTGTCAAGAATATGCCATGGATCTACAAAGAATGTAGAATTTTTCATCATGATATAGAAAAACGTTCATCACTTATGAATAGCATAGCCTTGAGTGGAAAACATAATCAATCCTTTGAAGTGTTAAAATTATCCTTGTATTACATAATCGTGTGATGCAATTCCATATCTTTTAAACTGTCTTGATTTTAATTTTGCATTCTAGTAGGCCTGCTGCTGCTTCGACACTGTTTCTATTTAGTTGTGTTGGCTTAAGGATCTGAGGCAAAGCTGAGGGCCATCAGCTCTTCAACCAGTCATGAGCTGCAAGAAAATGCCAACCATACTGGTTATCCATGCTTAAATAAAATATTCATTTAAAAAAATGTATGTTAAAAATAACACTATTGGTTGCAAAGTCAAGCACTTAAAATTAAGGAAATGCCAGAATCATTCACATTCTTTTCCCTGGCCCAATTACTATTCATTTTCTTTCATAGTAGTAGTTCATTGTCATCATAAATTACTATGAATAGACATTGGTCTAGGGAAAGAGCGTGTGAATGACATATAACCTGGTAGTTAATGCACTCACGTAGGATGAGGAGACCCAAGTTGAAGTCTCTACTTCACTGACTATTTTATTTATAAAATTTGGAACAGCTTCAACAAGAAAGATACTGAGGGGCTCACGCCAGAATATCCCATAATCCATTGGCTAGGACATATTCCAGGTATGTGGAACACCTATGTTCAAATCCCTTCTGCACGTCAGGCAGATGGGGGAATTGAAACCACATCTCCCACATTCTAGGTGAGTGCCCTAACCACTGGGCTGAAAGTTTATAAGGAGGGGGCAGGGGGCACCATTCCCACCACCTCTTTCTTTGGCCATTTTGTGAATGGAATCTCGGTCCTGAAAAAAAGAAAAAAAAAATTAGGGCCCAAACTGGTCTCTGAGTTTGTGTCAAAATCATGATTGGTTTTGTAGGACTGAAAAATGGATTTTCAGCAAATAAACTATTGTAGGGAAAATCCTGTTCAGTCCCTGGAGCCCCAGGATGAGCACGCTCTGTGGATGGAGCATGTGCAGGTCAGTTGGCAGAGTTTGTGAGGGGATGGAGATTGTGCAAAGAATTAAGTTGCCAAGCTCTAACAAGTTAATTTAGTAAACTTGTTAGTATATGTGAACTGCATTTTTTTCTCCAAAGGCTAAAAACTTAGCCAAATTTGTGTGAATTTTCATAGGAACAGTAAAAGCGCATCCCTGACACAAAAGCAATCCCTTGCCAAATTTCAAGTCCCGGCCCAAGACATGGTGGTGGTAGAGTTTCTCAATGAGACAGTTTTCTGAATTTTTTTAACGTGCACAACAATGTTTTTTTTCTAACCTCATTCTCAGGTATGACTGAACTGTTTTAGTTGAAATGTAAATTCATTCTAAGGCAGACATGTTACATGGCTAATTTCATTCCAAATGGCTAAAGTTTGGCAAAGTTATAAGTAACTGAAAATGGAATGTTATAATGGAAAGTGGTGGGCAACCTTAACTATAGGCTCTGTTCCCTGTGCCGGCCCAATAATGCTTTTCTTTGCGATTGGATTCCTTTTTTCTCCCTCTTTTCTGCCCTGAAATCAAAAGGCTCGTTTTCAAACAAATGGCTTTAATAATAGGGAGTGAGAGATGCAGAGGGGAAAAACCCCTCTAAATAATCAGCAGGTGTTTAACTTTTAATAGTCTGTTTACCGTGAACTTTGTTTTTTGGTGAATAAAGGAGGTGGAGAGACAATTAGTCATTTTTTGGTCTAACAGCTATTCAAAGAATGAAGACCACTAAATAGTACCTAAGAAAAGTTAAATTTAAATATAAATGCATGTCTTAGCTGCGTGCAGTATTCATTTGCATATGTTAAATCCACTTTTGAAAATCTGATGTTTGGAAAGATTTTTACTGAAAAGATTGTCAGATGTGCATCAGTGAATCCTTCTAGTTTGTAGGCAGCAGTTGGCGGTAGGTTCATCATAGTGACATGACAGTACACAGGGTTCAGAGATAGTTTCATAATTATTGTTAGCACGTTTCTTGAAAGAAGTGATGAGCATCTCATAAAACCCAGATGGGAGTATGTTACATTGTTGATAAATGTGTTTTTACATTTTTAAATTGAAAAACAGTGAAAAACAGAAAAGATACAATAAGGCAGATGGTTGTTTATATAACTACGTACTGACAAGTTGCTGTGATTTGAAGAATGTTAGTTACAGTTAAAAAGGGGGGGGGGAAGTGTGTGGGGGGGTGGTTTGAATGGGTTAGTCATGAGTTTCTTAAAATAAAACCTTTAAAAACTTTATCTCAATCAGAATTGGATCCACTCTCGCCATCCTAGGTCTTACATTCTAGGCTAACATTGAGTACGTCAGCACTTAGCCGACTTTTGCACATACCATTTTCATGCAACTGGAAGACTTGAGAATAAAAGTCAAGTGTGAAATCTTCAACTGTTTAATAGCATAGTCATGATAGATTTGAGTACCATGTAATCTCTTTCAGCCTTTAGGGTTTTTTTTCTTTTTAGGTTTTTCTCTTTTGAAATAAAAACTTCTATCTAAATATAGTTTTACCTCAGCTTTTTATTGCTTCTAATAAAAAAGAAGATATTAATTGCACAGCAAAATAAGTTTTATTTGCCATATTCATTGTTCACATTGCCTTACAATGAATAGAGCATCTAATACCAGAAACATCAGTGTGCACAGAGGAGAAAAAAGAAGTGAGAATATAAAGCGGGGGTCGGCAACCTTTCAGAAGTGGTGTGCCGCGTCTTCCTTTATTCACTCTAATTTAAGGTTTTGCGTGCCAGTAATAAATTTTAATGTTTTTAGAAGGTCTCTTTCTGCAAGTCTATAATATATAACTTAACTATTGGTGTATGTAAAGTAAATACGGATTTAAGAAGCTTCATTTAAAATTAAATTAAAATGCAGAGCCCCCCTGACCCGTGACCAGGACCCGGGCAGTGAGAGTGCCACTGAAAATCAGCTCGCTTGCCGCCTTTGGCACACATGCCATAGGTTGCCTACCGCTGATATAAAGTCTGTCCACTATTTGTGGGAGAAGAGGTGAACAAACAAGCTGCTTTTCTATTAGATAGATGGAAAGTAGAAAAATTATAAAAGAGCAGTTCTTAAAAAGAACACAGATCAACAGTGTGGTGGTGAAAGCACACTGATTTCATCTTCACTAGATGGTTCCATTTCAATGATTCCATTCCATTGTGTGTGTGTTTAGTGTCCTTTTCCCATCAAGAATCGTCAGAAGTTTTTGTGTAGAGGACACCATGGATGTCAGCAAAGGAGGAGAATAATAAATATAAGTGGATTATTCTCCTCCTTTGTTGAGTTGCAGAACTCAGGAAAAATTAGTGAAATGTCTAACATTTTTAATTGCTTTACTAGATTTTCTCCCTGTTCCTAGAATGAATAAGATTAACAAATACAGTACCTTTAGCAGCAGACTTTTTTCAGCTTTCTGGGAACATCTTGAGATATACAGTAAACTTTGATGTTCCAGATTCTACAGAATAGGGATTTTGTTTTATACAAGATCTACCAGCTGTGCAGAATCTTTCCTATGAGGATCTTGATATTAACTTTCTTGGTTCAGGCATTTTGTTCTATATGCTGATCCGCCCACTGGAGGATTGCCTTTCTGTTTTACCAGTCTAATTTACTGTTTAATGTTAATGGTGGAGAGTTTAAGTAGCAGAGTTTATACTTTATTATCAAGAACCTGGAACTTGCTTTGTACAGTGGATCATATTCCTGTGTAGTTCACAATTTGTTCACAGCTGAGGAATTTACAGTAGAATTCATTCTTGATTTAGAATTATGCATCAGAATCTTAACTTTTCATTTAAAAAGAGAGAATTCTATTCCTTTTTGTTGTGCAGATAATCTTCCAAAAGTAAATCATTGTACTGTTGTATTCCTGAATCTGCAGTCTGCCTGATGCAGTTTTCAGAAGTGGAAACTGCTCCATTCATATCAGTGGGGTGTTAATACACAAACTCAGTGACAATTAAATGTCAACATCAGCTACTTCAGTGCTGTCATTGAAGCAGAAATACCCAGTTAATGTGCTCACTGTTGTTGGATGTGGTAGTGAGTATTGGGGAAGTGATGCAGGTGGACACTGTCACAGGTTGGTTAGGTCGAAAACAAAGTTCAAGCCCTCCTATCTCCACCCGAAGAATTTTTTAAGTTCCCTTACTGCCTGTCCACAAGTGAGAGGGAAAGTAGAAAATCATCTCTTCCCTGGGGCCAAAAGCATCAACTGCTTCCTGCTTGCCAAAACTCCAAACTTACCTGTCTGAAAGCCAAAAGCTTTAGCTTGTTTTAACCTAGTTGCCAAAACCTCCAGCTTTCCTCTGACAACTTCTGCAATGCAGTTACACATTGTCAGTGTGAACTTCTCAGGCAAATGGTAAAATAAAATGTGTTTATTTTGAGAAATTCAGTGGAAACTTCTGATAACATTATTGGTTTTTATATTTGATTTAATTAACTGATGCTGCTATAGAATGTCCAGCCTGCCTTACTAACGAGGGCCTTTGAAACAGTATTTAGGTTCAATCTTGATTATATCTTTATCTCTGGTTTGATTTAAAACTTCCAGTAGTTCTCTAAGGGAGAAAAGCTGAGGTCTGGTCTCTGTTACAGACCTATATCAGTATAACTACATTGTTCAGGGGTGTGAAAAATCTACACCTCTGAGCGACGAAGTTATACTGACCTAATCCTCCCACCACCCCTGGCACCATGTAAACAGGACTGTCGACAGGAGATCTCCCGCCGACACAGCTACCACCTCTCGGAGATGTGGATTAACTACACCAACAGGAGAGCGCTCTACCGTTGGCATAGTGTGTCCTCGTTAAAGCACTACAGCACGCAGCTGGATCGGTGCAGGTGTGCTGATGCAGTGTTTTAAGTGTAGACGTGCCCTGAGAAAACAAGAGTTCTCTGACTGCTGTAAAATAGGAAAGAGGTTAATTTTTGTACTTCCCCATGTTTTATCCTCTTCCTGCTCAGGAAATTCAAGCAGTTCAAACCACGAATTTCAGCTCTTTGGCATACTGTTCCTGCCATTTCAGCAGTGGTGGGGCTTAGTCTGGGCTGGCTAGGGGAAACACCTCCCTTGGACACTTTGCAGCACCCCCCTTGCTGTGTGCCCCCCATCCTTGTGAGCTGTGTGTGGGGGGTGAGGGCAGAGGTGTGCCTCTCCTCTTGTGCAGTGGTTCATTGGCTGATGTGATTGGTTCGGTCACAGAGATCCCCTTGGGACTGTCACCTGGTGAAATTACCTCTGCGCCCATTTTCCCTGCCAGCCTGGAACTCCAGAACCCTGCTTTGTTGAGCCAGGCACGCTAGCCTGCTGCAACACAGACTCAGGGTCTAGGCCATGCCCCCAAAGCTGCAGACTTTAACCAAAAACAACTCAGCAGGTTACCTCTCCAGCACCCAGACACCCAGTTCCCAATGGGATCCAAACCTCAAATAGATCAGTTTTACTCTGTATAAAGCTTATACAGGGTAAACTCATAAATTGTCCACCCTCTAGAACACTGATAGATGCAAGCTGTTTGCTCCCCCAGGCATTAATCACTTACTCTGGGCTAATTAATAAACACAAGTGATTTTATTAAGTATAAAAAGTAGGTTTTAAGTGGTTTCAAGTAATAACTGTCAGAAACAAGTAAGTCACCAAGCAAAATAAAGCAAAACCACGCAAGTCTAAGCCTAATACATTAAGAAACTGATTACAGGTAATATCTCACCCTTAGAGATGTTCCAATAAGCTTCTTTCACAGACTAGACTCCTTCCGAGTCTGGGCCCAATCCTTTCCCCTGATACTGTCCTTGTTAGTTCCATCAGACATCTCAGGTGGTAAGCAGGGGCTTTCTCATGACTGGCTGCTTTTGTCCTGTTCCACCCCCTTTTATAGCTTTGGCACAAGGTGGGAATCTTTTGTCTCTCTTGGGTCCCCATCCCTCCTTCTAAATGGAAAAGTATGAGATTTAAGATCGATTCCAGTATCATGTCCTGTGAGACCCCAGCCTCCATTCTTCCTGGGCTGGCCCACACGTACACAGGAAGGTTTCCAAGTAAACAGAGCCATTTACAGTTCATTGATTCTGAAGTACCCTTAATGGCTTCCACTTAATATGTTTACATCAGTAATACAAGTTTATATCTTATTCTACTAACTCCGGACATAGAAATAATGCAGGCAAATAGGATGAACATATTCAGTAAATTATAAGCTTTGTAATGATACCTTACAAGAGACCTTTTGCGTAAAGTATATTCCAGTTACATCATATTCACATTCATAAGCATATTTTCATAAAGCATATAGAGTGCAACATCACAGCTGGTTCTTAAAGTGCTGTTGAAGCCAATTGCTCCTGAATATCCATGTAAGCTACTATATGATCTATTGTTGTTGTTTCCATCAATGTTCCCTCCTCTCCTTTTTAGTTTAGTGTTAGAACTGGGTTTCTGGATATGCTGTTGGTAATAAGAGTGGTGTAATAACCTTTTGGGGAAAGAAATTTCCCCCTCCTCCCTGAATCAGTCATGGGGAGGTTTGGGAACTTTTGCTTTCCCTCCAGCAGCCTAGAGGTCTGGTAGATAGGGTATCTTTTATGTTAGTGGTGTAATGTTTGGTTGTGGGTCTGTCTGTTTAAAATAAGCAAAGGTCATAGTAAAAACAGAAAAGTTTGGCACAGAAACTCAGAGAAGGTATAATTCCTAATATTACTTTCAAACTTCTATTTTTGAAAATTGACTGAATTTCAATTTGGAGTCCCTTCAACTTCTTCCATGGTTTCCAGCAGCACATATGGCTTGTCACTTTACTCTTTTATTCCAGAACAGTGACACATTTTTCTTTCTGAGACAAAGTTTGACACTTCTAGAAACTTGTTAGCTGGTCATAGTCAACGCCAAGGGAATCTAATGTTGGTCACAAAGACCTAGTAGGTTTTTTAAAGTGTTAAACGTTCTCTACACTAGTGTTTTTTAAGACGTTTCTGAAAATGTGTTAGCTAGACACGTTTATAAAGTTGGTTTATTTTCCTTGTCTAGACATGCCCTTGGTGTCCCAGTCATTGACCCAATAAACTGTAATACTGGTGGCTAAAGCAAAGAGGGCAAATTTTGAATGTGAAAATGTGAGTGTGGTGAGTTCAAGGCGTCTCCTTCCAACTGGAGTTCTTGCCAGTAATGTATTTTCACATTCGCCCCTAATTCCAGCCCCCACTTGCTGAAGGAAGGCCTCCCCTTCCTCCATTGGGATCAATTCTATCCAGACAGTTTCTGTCATTGTTGTCATTTTTAGGATGGAGACATTGAGCCTGTCATTCCCAGCTACTGTGACCTCATTTGCCTCTGGTTTTGATTGGATAGGTTGAGAGAGGGAATTTTGAAACGGGTTTTGTTTTGGGTTATTAAAAGGAGGGAGGTTTTGCTTAGATTAATTCCCAACATATTGAATGCTACCATTTCACTGTCAGTATTAGTATAGGATGGAGGTGATTGCCCAGAAACCGAGTAAATGAATACTATATAGATCAGTGGTTTGATAGTATGATGATGATGGTTAGAGAAAGACACAATATCCAATCTTAGGTTTGAAACAGAGAACAGAACATCACCTTAGTAGAAAACCTCCAAGTGGGCACCACTTATATTAGTGTTTGGACCCATAATATAGTTAATATTTTAGCATAACACAATTGGCGAATGCCACCAATCACATAGGAGAACTGACCTAAACTGCAGAATGACTCTAAAAATTTACTATAGTGGGCTTCGTATACAGAGATAAGATTTAATATTAATATATGCATAGTGTACTTAGCTGTCTCCCAATTTTATATTTTTCTCTATCTGGTAGATGTAAATCTATAAAAACAAAAAATGAAGCTGTGATGGTAGAACATTAAATATCAATTCACAGGTCAACAAAGAATATGCTGGACTTGTTGATGCTTACCTGAATGCGTATATGAGATTAATAATATCTAATGCTGGTGCACTACATAGCCTTGATATGACAACATTTTGATTGCAACAATTTAGAGGATGAAAAACAAAGAAAATACAAAGTGCAGTAAAAGTAAGATAAATATTGGAGTCCAAGACTTGCACCTTTGTATTGACTAGGATAAAGAGACTTGAGCAACATATTCATAAGCTACACACCTTGTTTCTGGACACGGGTCCACGCATATGGTTGTGCCAGAACCCACTTACCATCCATATCTAAACCCCAGAAACATAGGTTTCAAGACATGTCTGGGGAAAGAACATTAGCAGACCTGAGGGGTGTGGGTATGAATACGCCTCGGGCGGTGGCATGGCCCCACACCCGTGACCGTGTGTAGTGTGGACGGGGCTAAAGGGCTTGTTCTGTGTTCTGAGTTCAGGAGTCCCTAAGAAGAGTAAGGTAAGCCGACCGGAGAGCGTCTCCCGTTGTCGCAGCTCAGTGAAGACACTGGGGTAAGTCAACCTAAGCTATGTCGACTCTAGCTACGTTATTCATGTAACTGGAGTAGCGTAACTTAGGTTGACGTATGCAAGTAGTGAAGACAAGCTCTAAAAGAGGAGATGATTTTAAAAAACAAACAAAAAACAAGCCAACAGGTGTCAGCAAAGACCATGGAACAAATATCACATCCAAATCATTAACAGCATATGCTGCTGCTAGAGTCCTGACAAATCCCTGTTTTGTTTTTTAAATTTCTCTCAAAAGATCTTGAGATCCTATTTGTGATCAGTCAACTCAGAATCCAGAATATCACATCTATGAGTTGTTTGAATTGAATTACTTTCAATAGAAAAAGCAAGAAATCCCTTAGAGGTAATGTCAATTCCATCCGAATGAATTGTCCAGCCACACTATAATCCAAGTGAGGTCTTTTGTGGTTTTTAAAAATGCTATTGATTTTTTTTAACTTGCAGTGAACAGAGCCTTTAGAAAGACCATTCAGCTTTTAGGCTTTTTTTGTTGTGTTGTTTTTTTGTCACCAGTGCTGAGGTAAGCCTGTGTCCAAGAGCAGTATGTCAAAATGTTCCTTTGCATCTTTCATTGTTACTTATTGGCAGGTTTGTCACTTAAGGGTCAAAATAAAGCTCATTCAACCAAAGCTATGGCAGCAACAGTAGCAAGCCTTGAGTCAGTCCTACCACTTGAGATTTGCCGCAGGGCAGTCAGTTGGAATTCATTGTGCATTTTTCACTGAACATTGTTGCCCTAATACTGCAACTTGAAAATTTGTGGGCTGATTTCTATATGTTAAAAGAGCTGTTTGTTCAGTTATTTATTTTAAGTGCTTATTCTCAGTTAGGACACACATCTTGTTGAGCAATAAATCCATAACTTGGATGGGTTTTTCTGTTAGTGGGTTTTATACTTGTTTATTTTCAAACTTTAGAGATAAAACACCTAACCTGCGTATTCTGCCTTGAATTCTCTGTAGTTGTGAAAGTTAAACCGGAGGTAGAACTTGAATTCCCTAAAATAGTGTCCTTCATAGATCCATTAATGATCGATTTTTCTTAAGAGTTAGATTACTATAGAGCTGTAAGTTACTAGGTCAAGACCAGAACTGACAGTTGGAAACATTTGAGCCTGGAAAGAGTGAAAACTATTCTCTTTCTGTGCATGTACAGAGTCAGCTAGGAGAATATGCTACTATAGGAAAGATCCACTTACAGGTAAATGGTAATGCTTTCATATATATGTGGAATTATCAGCCAAGACAGTATTTTTGGGCAGGTATGTGTATTTGATCATTCAAGTTTAGTAGTTTAGTGCTTTCTCTAACAGAAAAAAATCTTAAATTTTCATTTAGTTCAACTCAAAGCATAGTAAATCATGTTTGAATAAATTATTTTAAAGATAGAAATATTCAATTCAATATTTTGAACAATACCTTCTCGAGAGTATTTATTTTAATTGTAATTTCCCTCCTTTTTTAAAATACTGCATGTTTGTTTGTTTAGGAGATTAAATTTGCATTACAGTTAATTAGTAAGTAGTTTTGGAAGGATTAGTTTTTTATCGCTAAATGTTGATAAACGTTGATTTCACTGCACACGTACAAACTGCTATAAATACATTTCTATCCATAATAATTGAAATGTACAGATAGGCAAAATAAGAAAAATGTTGCTTGAGAATTTGTTAGTTTGATTTTTGGATATTTACGTTGTACATTTTGGCGTATGATGCTGACATTTTGTTTTAACAGTTATAAAGCTTTTACTTTTTAATATCAACATCTATTGTAATAAATAATTAATGCCTCCCCCATAATTTTGCAAACTGAAAATTTTAATTGACAGAATTTGAAAAAAAAGCTTAAAAATTAATATTGATATTATTTGTCAAATATACAAAAACAAAAATCTAATTCTGCCAAACCTAGCAGAAAGAAAGTGTTGTTACCTGAATTATATATGGATATGTAGAGAGGTAAAGTAAGAATAACAATCTGGAAAATACCATAGGTATGAATGATTTGCTGGGTTTTCTTTCTAATCTTATGTATCTATTATTTTCCCAACTCTTTAGAGCAGTGGTGGGCAACCTGCAGCTCATTAGGGCTGCCGTTCACCGTTCCCGGCCAATGGGAGCCGTGCGACGTGGTGGCCAGGACGTCTCTGCGCCCCGCGCCGCTTCCCACAGTTTCCATTGGCTGGAAATGGTGAGCTGTGACCGACCGTGCCTGCGGACGGTCTGGTCATGAATAAAATTATTTAGAGGAAAATTATGACTGATGGACTGAGTTCTCCACCCTGCAAATACGTATTTTGAATACTTGATTTAATAATAAAACTAATGTGATGTTCTGACAAGGTCCATTTCAGTCCCAAACATGTACATGTCCTTGGAAACAGTCTCCTATCCACTGAATGTGTATAGCATAGCCAATATGCCTTATCCTTGACCTGGAGTGATGATGGATTATTTTTGTAATATAAACACTTTTCCACAAGGAACGTGACAAAGTCCAACTTATTTTACATAGACCTATGTATAGTCATCAATTGGTAATGATTTCCAATAACTGCTGACCTGTGCCCATTGTTTGAACAAATTGTATAGAGGTGAAAGGTTCTGTATCCTGTTTCCACTTCCCTCATGTAGGCCCATATAGTAGCTTTGTTATATTTTTAGCAGTGGATTTTCTTTAACAAAACATTGGCATGTTCACAAGGCTGGGGAGGCCTTTTAATTTTTTTATTTTCTTTTTGCTTTTTTTGTTTGTTTTTGTTTTCTATGCACTGGAGTTTTGGACTTTCTGTTGCATGTTAAATTCTGGTGGGTAGACTTGCTGAGGTTGGTTTTGAAAAATGGGAATATACCTGAGAGAAAACAGAATTCAGGATGTAAATCAAAGCATGGAAGGGGGTGTGCTATCAAGGCTCAGTGCACTTCATTGCATGGCATGGATTTTTGACATGGTATATATACTGTAACAGCTTCTCTGGAGTAGCATGTAGGTGTTCTAAAACAAATCATTCAGATGTGATGTATCTTGCTCATCTTTTATTATGGAAGAGTTCACCAACAGATCAGTTATATTTTTCTTTGGGTATGTGATAATTCATTTACTGTAATTATTTAAAAAATTAGGATTTCAGGGTTTTTTATTTTAAGATGAGCCATTATTAGAGCTCTCTTTCTACTTTGTGGCACACTTTTGGCTGCCATTTTTTTTCCAGATTGTTTTATTATTTAATGCTCTTCAAACCTTAGTGTACCTTCACTATATTGTGGAGTCTTGGGTTTTTTTTTTTCTGCTCTCATAATTTACATTGAGGCTCCAGTACTTAAGGACATGTCTAAGCATGTGAGTAGTTCTATTGACTTCAGTGGGACTTCTCACATGCTTAAATACCTCTCTGATTTGGCCCTTAGTCCCTACTTTCTCTTTTGGTTTAGCCATGTTCAGATATTTATCTTTTGTTCACTTGGTTCCAGTATGATGGGATGAAAAGTTTTCATTAAATGTGCTGTTAATAGAAACGTTAATGTTTTTAAGTAATTGAAAACGCTCTTTTAAAAAACACCTCTATGTAACTGTCTTAAAAGAACATAAGGATGCAAAATCAAGATCTCAGCAACTAGCGTATGCCAAAGTTCGTTATATTTCCCCATGCTGCCTTAATCTGGCCCTCTTATGCCTATGAAACATTATAGCTTGCCCAGCATTACATAGGAAATCTGGCAAAGTCAGGAATAGAATTCAGCTCTTTGAAATCCCAGTCTAGCACCTTACACAAAGAGAATGTCTCACTCACTGTCCATCATAATGAGTAGGAGTAATGTATCATAAATAGTATATGATCATGTTATTAATATATGCCCACGAGTCTGAATTCAGTTCTCATAAATGGGGCTATCTTAATTATGGAATTCCTGTCTTATGAGTGGTACGCTACTTTGCATTCTTAACATAAATGTTTAACAATTCATATTTTTTTTCTAACTTTGCTGGTGCCCAGTGCAGTTAATTGTTTAAGATGGGGGTTCAGTTCCTTGATAAATCAGAAATGGAAGTGGATTAAAAGAAGTCATTTACTAAAGAAAGTGGGAAATAGGGTTGGTGTTTCTCATGTCTAATGCAATGGGAAGACCATCTCCTCTCCTCCTCCCCACCTTAACTCTCAGATGAGTGG
The DNA here is from genome assembly GCA_037349315.1 of Chelydra serpentina. Lineage (NCBI taxonomy): Eukaryota > Metazoa > Chordata > Testudines > Chelydridae > Chelydra > Chelydra serpentina. Next base: position 53,575,923 of record JBAIAC010000042.1, read on the forward strand.
AGGACGGCAGGGTCTCTGCAGTGGTTCTGGGACAGATTAATGGAGTGGGGGGGTTGATGATAGCCCTCCACTGGGTGGAACGATTACAAAGGGGATGATCTGTAATCAAGTTATTGCTGGATAGTTCTCTGATGTGTTACTTAACAAAGTTGTGGCCTAGTTAACCACATCTCAGGTGTCTTGTCTTTCCTGGGACAAGGAGTTGTGACCTTTAAAGTCTAATTGAGACCATTTAAAATCTAACATTATTAATCACAGGCATTTTTTCATCTTTTTACCTTAAAGGAAGAAAATAATAAAATTAAATATTTTTTAAATCTCGTCAATTTTATGTTGCACAATTACATGCTACCTGAAATCACAAGAAGTCAGAAAATGCAGAAGTTAAAGTTCCAGCTACTGTGTAATGTTAGATCAGCAGCATTATATGTACTTTCAGCCATATTCTCCACTTAAGGCAAGTGTATGCTGATGTCCTGACAAAAACCTTCTGCAAAGCCAGCAGATCTAATCATTGTAATATTCCTCCTAAATAATTATTAGGGAACTTTTAGGTTGCCTATCATCTCCTAAAGTACCCTCTACCCTTCCTACCCCCTGTGGTGGCATGATGAGGGTGTCACTGCTGATGAGTGATCTCTAACTGACAGAATGATCCCTGGGGCCTGTTGGAAGCTGGCACAGTTTAGAGTAGACAGTCTGCTCTTATCCATGCTGGGACACCTGCCCAGTACTGAGCAGACCAAGGATCAGAGTACTACCCTCCTCTCTGGTCTTCCATCAGATAGTCTGGCCCAGGGCCATAACTAGGGCGAGGCCATTGAGGCTCTCGCTTTGGGGCGCACTGCTGGCAGGGGTGCAAAAGCCTGCTGGCAGGGGCGCACCCTCCTCCCCCGTCGCCGAAGCCACTTCCGCTTACCTGCAGGAGGTCCTCCGGCATCTTTGCAGAAGGCCCCCTCCACCGAATTGCGGCCGAAGCCGCGGGACTGGAAGACCTCCCGCAGGCAAGCGGAAGCGGCTTCGGCGGCTGCTAAAAATACCCTCCGCCGAAGCCGCCTCCGCTTGCCTGCGGGAGGTCCTCCGGTCCCGCGGCTTCGGCGGCAATTCGGCGGAGGGTAAGAGCCCCTAGGAATTTCTGCGTCCCTGCCTAGGGCGCAGAAATTCCTAGTTACGGCTCTGGTCTGGCCCATGATATATTTGATTACTGTTTTTTCTGGTTAAACATATACATTCCTTTAAATGTTTTTGCTGTAATCTATGCGGTTGGTTTACGTTAACGTTCCTGTCTTTTTAGGATTTGTATTATTATATTACAAAAGTACCTAAAGGCCCCAATCACAATCAGAGTCTCATTGTGCTGGGCTCTCCAGAAACATATAATAAAAGATAGTTCCTGCCCTGAAGCGCTGATGGTCTAAACAGATAAGACGAACAAACAGGAATAGACAAAAACCAATAGCTAAAGAAAAAAGATTTTTTTGCATGTATTATCTAATATATATGTTTTCTTTTCTTCACAGCAGTTTTTTAAAAAGTCCTTTGAGCATTTTATAGTTCTTATAGCCATTGGAGGTTGATACAGAATTTAGTGTGAAAAATAAAATCCCTATGTTTGAGGTCATATCATCATTGTACTCATTCTAACGTCTGTACGCCATCAGCATCTGAGACTGTAGGAACTTAACTGCTTTACTGTTGGCATAATACCGAAGTTGATTTCAGTGAACCATAAACAGTTTGGCCCTGGAGGTAAAATTACACTGTATGCATGTTCCTAACATACTGCTTTGGGGATAAACATGTCTTAAATCAACTCATTGCTTAAAGCTAAGTTCCCTCTCCAAATGCAGTTTTCCTATAGATGGTAATGTTTAGTGAGACTGATTTTCTTTAAAACCATAAAGATTTTTGAGTGTTTTTCTATCCATAAATATGTTTGAGCAGGTTAGCAAAAAATTCATGTAATCCTAGTAAAGACTTTTTTACGGCAATTTCGTTTTTAATTAGCTTTCATCAATACATTTAATTCATAGAGATTCATTTTAAATGTTTGTGTGCTACATCTGCTCACATGTATGTAATGAAAACTTTCAGACTTCACTAAAACTTTATTTGGCAATTGCGCATTTGGAAAATTAAAATTTAAATTTATTATGCCCTGGCTCCTACATGCTCAGTTCATTGTGTGTTGTTAAGATGCCATGACTTGGGAACTTTGTTACAGCTATGTTTCTGTTATGTTTTAATATGCTTTGGATTAGGAGGGCTGTAATTGTGGCCTTGAGGGGTTGGACTAAGGAACACCAGGTGGGTTTGCACCCAGATATTCTTAGGTTAATGTTTTGGGACTTAGGTCTTATCCTGTACTTTAACTGTGGAATTTAAGTGTAGTTCCCTGAGTCTTAAAAGGGGAGGCAAGCCCCATTTGAGCCTATTAACGATTACCTTCACCCCACCCCCACGTGCACGTCTTAATTTGCCATTTTTCTCTGCAACTTTGGCCAATGAAATACAGGCACTTATTTCAGAACCGTTTTTACAGTCCCATATGTACAAAAGCATTTTAATTTGTTCCCAAATTTAACTGAAAAACTGATAATACTCAGAAAGTTCTCCATTTCCCTATTATATGAAGGTGAAAAATTGTTTCCCCTAGATATTAGGCAAGCTTTTGAAGTTAGAACATCTTTTGTTAAATCTGGGGCAGCAAGGAAGAGACTCTTAATATTTAGTAAAAAGAAAATAAGAAAGAAATACTTGTGGCACCTTAGAGTCTCTTTATTTCTTTCTTATTTTCTTTTTGCTGACACAGACTAACACGGCTACTACACTGAAACCTGTTAATATTTAGTGTGACTAGGTGGATTTTTTGTTTCGTTTTGTTGGATCTTTGAAATTATTCTCTTTGTTTCAGGCCTACAAATTCAGCTTTATTGCTGCATAGAGAATGCAGACACACACACACACTCTCTCTCTCTCTCTCTCTCTCTCTCTCTCTCTTCCCCCCCCCCCCCCCCCCCCGACGGTGGTTCAATTCTCTTCTTCTATTTAGAACACCGTTGACCTGTCCCTCCCCTGCTCAGTGAATAGAAATGGCAAGGCGACTTGTGCTCAGGATGACTAAAAGATTTCCTCTTCATGAACTGAACCTGCAGGAGAGAGGGTTTCAGGAACCCTGCTCATGGAAAAATGCTTTTAAAGTATTTCTTTGCAAAAGAGAGCCTTTCTTGTACCCCTGAGTATATATTAATTGGTCATAATCCTTAGTTTTGAACTACATAATTATTCACACAGCAGCAGGTGGTAGAGTCACAGGTACAGTTAGGATTTCTTTGTACTGAAAAGTAGCACATTCTGAGGGGAAGGGAAAACCCTTTTTCATGAAGATGTATATTCTGTAATTAGTTGTTTAGGGAAGAACACAGAGCAGATATATGCTCTGTTTAAAAGAGAATCAGTTTGACTAGCCCACTTTTGTTAAGGCTTTTATTAATGGATGAGCAATTTCCATAAGTGCTTTAATTTCTGTTTTCTTTTTTGCAGATCATTACTAAATATGTCTATGAACTACTGGAAAAGGAATGCCACTTGAAAAAAGTAACTCTCCCAGTAAGTTGAATTTTTTTCAAAGATGATGATGTTTCCTTGGCACTACAAAATGCACGAATAAATAGACAGTCTCTTCCCTGAGGAGTTTGGAATCTAGATGTCGGATATAGATCCGACAAACTGTATTGAGGGTCCCGTCAAGGTGATGACTTGGACCACTGTATACACATGCAGCATGTTCATTCATACACAAAGAAATATGTAGAAGAATATCTATCTTTTTTTGTAATATATCTAATCTGTATGGGTGTGAGTATATTTCATTTCTCCTACACATTTCTAGTCCTGGTAGGTTCTGAGGTACCAGAAATTTAAACTTGTGATACTTTTGGTATACAAAAACTATGCCATTTTGAAAATTGTTTATGGTTTCCCCGAGACCTGTGCAGTTGGACTCAGGGAACTAAAGGCAAGGAAACAATCAGGGCTGGCTCCAGGCACCAGCCTACCAAGCATGTGCTTGGGGCGGCATCTGGAGGGGGGCGGCGCTCAGGTTTTTGTTTTGTTTTTTAAATAAAAAAAATCCCGGGGCCGCGGGCATGCCGCACTCCCCGCTGGCACCCCGGCCGGGGGAGCAAGGTGGCGGACATGCTGCGCTTGCTGCCGCTGCCCCGGCCAGGGCAGCGGGGCCATGGGCATGCCGCCCTCCCCGCCGGTGCCCCAGGCGTATCGGTGGGGCGGCGGCGCTGGGGGGTGGTGGTTTTTTTTGTTTGGGGGGGAGCAGCGCTTGGGTTTTTGTTTTGTTTTGTTTTTTGCTTGGTGCGGCAAAAAAGTTAGAGCCGGCCCTAGAAACAGTGGTCAATTCTCTGTAACCTGAAGTCTTCAACTCAAGATTTGAGGATGGAGGTAACTCAGCCAGAGATTATGGACCTATTACATGAGTGGGTGGGTGAGGTTCTATAGCCTGTGATATGCAGGAGATCATAGAATATCAGGGTTGGAAGGGACCTTAGGAGGTCATCTAGTCCAACCCCCTGCTCAAAGCAGGACCAATCCCCAATTTTTCCCCCAGATCCCTAAATGGCCCCCTCAAGGATTGAACTCACAATCCTGGGTTTAGCAGGCCAATGCTCAAACCACTGAGCTATCCCTCTCCCCAGATCAGACTAGATAATCATGATGGTCCTTTCTGACATAAAGTCTATGAGTCTGTGGCTTTACAGGCAGAGGAATGGAAAAAATCATCCCAATAAAATATTTTAAAACTCTTAAAGACCCTGGTATAATAGCTTTTTTAGTAATGTGTGTATGCAATACATAAGTGTTTAATCACCTTTTGGGAGTAATGCAGCCATTCTCAAATTAAGATATATAGCTGTACATACACTCCATACCACAGTTACAATGTATTTTTACATTATAGGGGAACAGAGTAGTGACCCTAACACCTTCCATTATAAAGGGTTCTTGTGATCGTTGCTTTGAAAAGTTTTCATACATTCCCATTGTTTGCAGCAGCCCCTTGATATTTTGTAGGGGGAATCCCGTTGGACTACAGAAGTGACTCTCTTTGTCCCATGAGACTCCCTTCAAATTTGGCTGAAATATAAAATATTAAAAATTACCATTACCTTCTCTCACTTACCACTTCAGGAAATTGTTGGTAGCCTGCCAAAATCACTGAACATTCCAAGCGTGGGCCTTGCTGCTGACACAGCAGCAAGAGCAGAAGACACTATACTGGGAGACCACGCAGCTGTCAGAGTGGGGGAGAGAGAGCTGGACTGGGCTCCCCACATGATGCAAACCCCAGATGCAGCACTTGGAACAAATAGTCCCTTTACTTGCGCCCACCTAGGGGCACCACATTGAATAGGTTCTCCCCCTACTTCCAGGAAGAGAGGGGAAGTGCGCTAGGCTCTCCACAACCACCTCCTGTCCCAGGACTAGTGTTCTATGTATATCCCACTTGCTCCTGGAGAATCTGACTCTAGTAGTCTCCCCAAGTCCCAACCAGCGGAGAGGGGAGGGTTGAGAGAGTGGCCAGACTCCTCTCAACCATCTCCAGACTCAGCATGTGGCACCAGCAGCCAGTCCCTCCTCTGGAGGCAACACATGGAGCAGGAGCTCCTTAAATACTGGGGAAGAAGGGGAGAGAGAGCCAGACTGGGCAGGGCTCACCCCATGACCATTACTGAACCAAGAGCATGCCTTGCGATTACAATTACTATTATAGTAAGAAATGACAGAGATACTGAAAAAGAAAGTGACCAGTTATCTTCTGGAGTGTATCCAGGTCATGGTGGATTGCTCTTATAGTACTCCAATTGCCCCTTACAATTTACATAATTTTATATACATCCAAATTACATATTTATTTCTCTTCCAATCACCATTAAGTATTATATGCCTTGTGCAACTCATACAATATGCATGTGTAGGCTTCAATTGGCATGACGTTTGCTGTCTCTGCCATCTTCACATTATTTCTGTTTGCTAATTGGTTTGTTTACTACTGATTATGCACTAATCAGACATAATTGACCAGGTCACTTTGACCCTTTGTTCTGCATAGGAGCTTTTGGGGACTTGACTTGCCTTTTCCTTAATTGTGTATTGGCAGCACATTTTGTGTCTCTCTTGTCCTTTAATTTAAGCATAGTGGTCAAGACATCCTCTTTGTCCTATGCAGCAGTTATAAACAAACTTACTGAATACCAAGGTCATTAAGGCAACATTACACTCATGTCAAGAAAACTAGGCCAAAGCCAGCACAAATATAACCTTACTGTCCAAAGGTATACATCAGACACGACCATTATAACATTTTTAAATACCAGATAATACTGTTGGTTCTGGACCTCTAGTAGGAGCAGTCCACTGGAAGCTGAATGTTCACGGTTCAAGTCCTGATACTACACGACGGTGAGTTGGCAGTATGGCCCATATTAGAATTAGTTTTTTGCCTTTTTTCTTTTTTAATTAAAAAAAAACCCCTAGGAAATTGCACATAAATGACTTACATACAAAGAATATTATATTTACATTGCAAAGTCAAGCACTCCAAAATTAGGAAACTCCAAATTTATAGGTTTCAGAGTAGCAGCCGTGTTAGTCTGTGTCAGCAAAAAGAACAGGATTACTTGTGGCACCTTTGGTAGTCTCTAAGGTGCCACAAATAATCCTGTTCTTTTTCCAAATTTATAATTGCCTGTGCAATCTCAATTCAGTTCCCTCAAGTGTCTGCATTATGATAAAAATCTACAATTACATGAGAACATGCAATTTTTCTATAGGATTCCTGCCTCGTTTAGTGAACAGGACGGACACAAGGGGGCAGAATTAAAGTTACACTGGCAATCATAAATCTGATGTCGCTTAACTTTTGATTTCTTGACTTTCCAAGCTAAATAACATTATTTTAATATCATGTTTAAAATATGTAAAATGCAAGTATATAGTGCAAAACTATATTAGTGCAATTCTAAGGCTGCTCTGCTAACTTAATAAAAAGTCAGGACATGAAGAAAAGTTAAGTTTCCAGCCACAACTTATTTATTTATTAATTATGATTAATATCTATGGGCCATCCAAGAATGGGGCCCATTGTGCTATGCAGAGTATAAACACACAATAAGAGACAGTCCCTGCCCTAAAGAGCATACAATAGCTAACCAGAGAAGGCAGACAAAGGGTAGGGGGAAAGATATAAGATACAGACTGAGTGAACAATACAATGTCTGAAAACATCATTTTGGTTCTGCTTTTTCTTTGAAATAATGTAAATAACAAAACAAAGGGATTATGTCAGTAGATGAGCTAGATTGGAAGACAAAAGATGGAAGGAAGGTTGGAAATCATGAGAGGGGGCATGGGAGGGTTTAGAGCAACAGCTATCAGCAGAGTGAAAACTGCAGAAAGCAGAGACTAACATGATCACTATCTTTCAGTCCCTGCTTGAACAGCTTTCTGTAGCTGCTGTGTTGGGTTCGGTCTTTGAGTGGGGTTCCTCCCTGTAGGTACTTTCCTATAGGCCATATAGCTGAGGGAATGGGGGATGTCGCATGGGTACTAGTACCTTGAGAGGGCTGATTGTGTTTGTGGAAGAATTTTTAAACTTCTCTAATATACTTTAGGACTGTGTTAAGTGTTACTTTTTTTTTCCTCAGTAGGAGTTCAATAGTGTGCAGAAAATCCATGTGTCAGAAGTTCTTTTTTCTTTACATTTTTGGATTACATCTTCAGCAGCAGTATTGTGCAATATTCTTTTCAGATGTAGAATCAATAGCGGTAAGCAAAAAAAAAATCCAGTTCCTCCTTGAGTGATTACGCATGTCCATTCCACTTCAGGTGTGTGTGTGCCTAGTGCACCGGAGTTGAAGACTTTTCCTTTAGCGTTACCCTTTGAGGCAGTGCATGCACCCTCTGCTGTCTTGTGCTGCTGTATGATAAAAAGGGCAGAGCGGTCCCAGATACTCTGTTTCTTACTACTGCCTGTGATCGATAATTGGAGCATGTCAGCTTGCTTCTTCAAGTTTTCTCCCTTTACAGGGATTTTGTGTTTTCTTCTATAAATAGTTGGTGCTGTTTGTTAGCATAATTTGTTACTTAGATTAGTATATGCTTCATTTGTTGGTTTTCTTCATTATTTTCATGGAGTGTCAGTTCTCTCTTGTTACGGGGTGCTGACATCTGGTATAGGCGTATACCTCAGTCTCCAGGATTTAAACCTCGTGCCAGCCGCAAAAAATGTATGCCTGCTTCCACCTGTCTAAAGTGCCTCAGCGAAGGTCACATTAAGGACCACTGACAAATTTGCAGAAACTAATCACTGGATGAAGAAAGACAGAGATGAGACTGTGCCATATTTTTATGGCGGCTGCCCTGCATCTGTCTTGTGAGCCTTCCCACTTGGGGAGTGCACTGAGTGTTTTGGCATCAGTACAGAGTACACAACTGGACACTGTTGCAGAAGCAGGACCGCTGGTGCCAAGGAAGAAGCACAAGAGGTTAGATTTGTCCAAGGAGCTGAGACTTATATCTGCTAGATGATCATGGTCCCTGGTGCCGTCCACCAGTAAGGACTTGGGAGGACAGGGGACAGTGTCCTCGGGCATGGGATGCGCTCTGGTACAGGCCTCTTTTCACTAGGAGTCATGGACCTCAGCGCTGGCTGAGACTGACCCTTACCATGGTACTGACTATTGCTGTGCAGCAACATCAGCAACAGGAAAGTCTCTCAATACTGGTGATGCCAGAGGGATGTGCAGCAGCACAAGGTTTTTTGCCTTTTGGTGCTGAACCCCCTGATGGTATAGGAGACAGTTCACCCGGTACTGGCACATCTTCAGGCCCTGCTTATGTACTTAACTCAGGCTTGTTATCAGCGCTCAGGACTGTGTGGGGATAAAACATCAGGGCCTCTGGCATTTTCTCCACAGGTGCAGTAGAGGGTAAATCTACCATGGTATCCCTGGCACTGACATCTCCAGAATGCTATCCCTGGACCTTGTCATCTCCTTGTACCGCACCACTATGATCAGCTGACTTCTGGTCCTCTTCGGAGTGAGAGTAGGCTTTTATGTCCCTCACTTCAAAGACAGATGACATCACTCTCTTACTCCTTCATTGTGAGAGTTTTATTGCTGGTACCCACTGGAGGTAAAGAGACACTTCAGAGAAATGGAACCTTGGAGTACTCATGGCTGGGGTCCTGTGCTGTACCAGTGACCCTATTGGAACCCCTGGGGCATGCCTCCCACATCCAGATCCTCTCCAATTCCTCAACCTTTTCAGTCTCCTACCAGGCAACATGTTAACTATCATAAGGAAATCCAGGAGGATGTCATCGATACTGAGCAAAGGCTGCAAGATCCACTCTGTATGCTGCATGAAGATCAGCCTTAGCCTCTTTTGCATTTGTCCTCATCATTACCTGATGAAACTGCAGCTTCTCAGGATACCTCACCAGTCCAAGATGACTACAAGGCTTACCCACACCTTTTAAAGAGAGTAGCTACCCATCTTGATATCCCTGCTGAGGTGATCCAGGAGAGTTCTTGTAGACTCTCATGGAAATGCTGGGTTAAGTAAGGCCTTTTAGAGTGGTTCTCCCTATCAATGAGGCCATGTAGAGCCTTCAAAATCTTCATGGCAAACACCACCCTTTTTCCTCTGACAGCCAAAAGAACCAAGAAAAGGTACCACATGCCTTCTCAAGGCTACGAACATTTTTATACCCATCCCTTGCCAGGTTGTTGGTTGTTTTGGCAGTAAATGAAAAAGCATATCAGGGTCATCTGCCTTTCACCTCAAACAACAAGGATGCAAATAAATTAAACCTGTGAAAATGTATTCTACATCTGGTCTACAATTGTGCACTGCTAACTAACGAGCATTATTGACAAGATATAACTTCAGCATATTATCATAAAAGGAGAAGTTCTCTGAAAAGTTGCCAGAGGAGGCCAGACAGGAATTCCAGGCTCTGATAGATATGGGCAAGCTGGTAGCTCCCACCTTTCTACAAATATCCTTTGACAGGGCAGATTCAGCTAGAGCCATGGCATCTACAATATCTGTGCACAGATATTCATGGCTTCAATCTTCGGGTCTACTGCAAGAGGTCTAGCAGATGATCCTGAATCTTCCTTTTCAGGGTCTTATGCTGTTCTCCCAGAAGACAGATGAAATGTCCCACAGTCTCAAAGATTGAAGGCCCACTTTGAAATAATTGGGAATTTACACTCCTTTCCCTAAAAAGGAAGCAATTCTACTGTCTGTCTCTGCAGACCTTTTTCCACTGAGACAGCCTGGCCAGTCTAGGAAATTAGGGAAAACCATAGGAGAAGACCAGCTCTTCCTCAGTTTTCTTCAGCTGGTTTCTCCAGGCAGTCACAGTCCCAAGCAGTCTGCTTGCCTGCCTTGTCAAGGACAGAGTGCCAGATCCAGTTCTGCCAATTTCTCCTTTCCCTATTTTTCCAACAGGTTTTCCCATTTTCTATCTTCTTGGACCCATATTATCACAAGTCAATGAATCCTAAGTACCTCGGAACAGGGATAGACCTTGCAGTTTATTTTCATTCCTCCTTTCCCCCCCTTACCCCATCCCTTTTTTAGGGACCCTTCTTACAAGGCTGTCCTCCTTCAGGAAGTCCAGTCTCTTATCCATTTGGGAGCTACAGAAGAGGTTCCCTTTCTTCTCTGAGGGAAGGGTTTCTATTCACATTACTTCCTGATTACAAAGGCAAAAGGAAGTCTCAGACTCATTTTAGACCTGCAAAATCTGAACAAATATGTAAAGAAAAGGAGGTTTCATGCAATTACCCTGGCCTCCATTATTCCTTCCCTGGATCCCAGCAATTGGTATGTGGCCTTCCTCTTGAAGGATGTATATTTTCATGTCTCTCTCCATTAGAGCAACAGGAGATTTCTAAAATTTCTAGTCAGTGACCCCATTTTCAGTTTACAGCCCTACCCTTTGCCCTGTCTGCTTCCCCACAGAAAATGCATGGTAGTGCTGGCTGCATTCCTAAGGAAAGCAGGGTTGTAAGTATTTCCTTACTTGGATGGATGGCTGGTACGAGGTTGATTCAAGCGCCTAGTAGAAATCAGCCTCTTCAGAATCTGATCCATCTGCAGTGTTTTGGGTCTGTTGATAAATGAAGACAAGCCAATATTCTCTCCAAAGAATATAATTTATAGGGATGGTTCTGAATTCTACTGTAGTCGGGGTGCTCCTACCTCAAGCCAGATTTCAGACAATATTAAGCATTTCCATAGATCTCAAAGCCCATTGATTACAACAGTGAAAAATTGCCTCAGGCTTTTGGGGCACATGGGCTTCTGCATGTAGGTGGTTCAGCATGTCAGAATTTGTCTCAGGAAATTGTGGGGCTGGTTAAGGTCAGTGTAACCCCTGGCTCGTCAACAATTGGACATGCTGCAGGACTGATAACTCCTTGGACTGATGGATGGACCCAGTCAATGTATGTGTGGGAGTTCCCTTTGCCCCACCTTACTCACACTGACCTCATTGAAGCAGTGCTTCATGTTTCTTCTGTAGGCTGGGGAGATCACCAAGAAACTAAGAAACTCAAGGTTTGTGGGACCAAGAAGATTTCAATCTCCACATAAATTTGTGGGAGTTGTGGCTGTTCATCTGACCTGTTGAGCATTTCTCCGTCATATCCAGGGACAGAATCTTCGTCTTCATGGACAACGCTGGAGTGATGTTCTGTGTGAATGGGCAGGGAGCGGCCAGATCAGGTCATCTCTGTCAATTGACAATACATCTTTTGGAGTTTTGCATCACAAGTGCAATACATCTCAAAACTTCCCATCTTCCTGGGGCTCAGAACAGCTTGGGGGATCATCTGAGCAGATCATTCAGTTGAGCTCATGGTGGTCTCTCAGAATGGATTTTGTCAGATTCATACTTCAAACCTGGGGGATCCATCACATAGACCTGTTTGCCACTCATCTCAACAGAAATGCCAATTCTTTTGTTCAGGCGCAAGACTTCTGACGGACACTTTCCTGCTCTCTTGGAAAGAGAAATTGTTGTATGCCTTCCCTCCCACTCCATTCCTTCCCATATGTTGATCAAGTTCAAGCAAGCTCATGCTTGCATGATCCTCATAACACTGGCATGGCTCTCCAGTCTGAGTCTATCTTCCAGGGCTCCTTTGACACTTCCTTCAGAACTCAACTTGATCTCCTAGGACCATGGTTGCCTGCTACATCCCAATGTGGCTGCTCTCCATCTGAGAGCCTGGATGCTCCTTGGTTAGTGCCTCACGAGGTAGAGTGTTCAGGGAATGTGCTAAACATCTTCCTGAATAGCAGAAAGCCATCTCCTAGATATGCTTACAGTGGAAACATTTCTCCTTATAGTCAAAGCAGAAGAGTGTTTTGCCAGTCAATCCTCTATCTAACATGTTCTGGCCTGTTAAAATTGTTCTATTTGAAACAACAAGGACTATTGCTTAGTTCCATCAGAGTTCACATGGAAGCTATTTCTGCTTTTCACCTTTTAATTGCAGGCTGCTCTGTATTTTCTAATTCAATGTCATGGATCTTGTTCCTCTCTGGGACTTAAATCTGGTGCTAACAAGGTTGATAGGGCCACCCTTTGAGCACGTGGCTACCTCCTCCTCACTGCATCTATCTATGAAAGCAGCATTTTTTTGTAGCTTATAACCTTCTCTGCAAGAAAGGGGGTGGAGTTATGAGCATTGGTAGCTGACCGTCCTTACATAGTTTTTTTTTTAAAATAAGGACAAGGCATACTTACTTCTACATCCAAAATGCTTGACTAAAGTAGTATTGGAATTCCACCTCAATAAAGCCATATACTTACCAACTTTCTTTCCCAAGGTCAATTCTCATAAGGTTGAGGAGAGACTCCATATGTTAGATTTAAGAAGGACGGTGGCTTTTTACTTGGACAGAACTAAGTTTCTTAGATCATCGTTCCAACTGGTCATGTCAGTTGCAGACAGTATGAAATGGTTTCTGGTCATGATGCAGAGGATTTCCTTGTGGATTTTGTCCTGCATACATCTGTGCTATGACATTGCCAAAGTACCTCCCCCAAGCAGAGTAGTAGTACATACAACAAGTTCTCAAGCAGCTTCAGTAGATTTTTTGGCTCAAGTACCTATAATGGATATTTGCAGTGCTGTAACTTTGTTTATAGGTACATACCTTTAGAAGTCATTATTCTACATCACAGCCTTCAAGAAATGATGCAACATTCAGATGAGTAGTCCTTCAGTCGTTGTTCCGGTAGACTTCAAAACCTACCTCTGGATTGAACTGCTTGAAAGTCACCTGAAGTGGAATAGACATGTGCAATCACTAGAAGAAGAAAGAATGGTTACTGACCAGTTTTTTACCTGTTCTTTGAGATGAGTTGCACATGTCCCATTCCACGGCTCCTCCTCCTTCCCTCTGTATTGGAGTCTGTCCAGTAAGAAGGAACAGTGGGGCTCTAGCCTTTATACCATCACACTGCAGCCATGAGGCAGCAGTGGGCTCATGCAGTGCCCTGACAGGTACCAGTATGGGAAAAATGTCCAACATTGATGCACTGGGTGCACATACATCTGAAGTGAAATGGACATGTGTTGTATCTGTCAAAAAACAACAGTTATAGAAGAGGTTATCTCCCAGTGTATCTAGTTTTTTATGAGATTGCTCATTCATCAAAAGTATACACAAGAACATCTCCCTATGAAGATGCTCAGTCATTATCTTATCATCATTTCCAACCAACATGTTGCATTATTTTTTTGCAATGGTGGTAAAGCTGTGTTGGCCCCAAGGTATTAGAAACGAGTAGGTGAGGTAATATTCTTTATTGGACCAACTTCTGTTGCTGAAAGAGACAAACTTTTGAGCTACACACAGCTCTGCTTCAGGTCTGAGAAAGTTACTCATTGTGTCACAGCTACATACTAGTTGGAGCAGATTGTTTAGCATAAATAGTTAGCACATATTGTAAGAGACTGTTCAAAGTGAAGAGGCCTGTCAGCATCTTCGCAGTCATAGGACAAAAAAGCAGGGTTAGTGGGTTACAGATATTGTAAGCCATAAATCCAGTGTCTTTATTAAGATAAAGAGTTTGTGTCTAACAAAGTTATGAATTTAAGCTTCCAGGCTCATCTTTTGAAGTGTTGTTCTTTGACAGGGTAACAAACCTTGTAGATAGGGGGGAAAACAGTAGATGTGGTATATCTTGACTTTAGTAAGGCTTTTGATAGTGTCTCACATGACCGTCTCATAAACAAAATAGGGACATATAACCTAGATGGAACTACTATAAAGAGGGTGCATAACTGGTTGGAAAATCATTCCCAGAGAGTAGTCATCAGTGGTTCACAGTCATGCTGGAAGGACATAACGAGTGGGGTGCTGCAGGGATTGGTTCTAGGTCCGGTTCTGTTCAATATCTTCGTCAATGATTTAGATCAGGGGTCTCAAACACGCAGCCCGCAGAGCTCTTCCCTGCGGCCTGCCGGGCTCCCCCCGCCCTCCTCCCAAAATTTTTTTTTTTTACCCCCCAGGCAGTTCCCACCGCCAGAACAGCTGTCTGGCGATGTCACGGTTTCTGGGAGGGAGGGGGGAGGAGTGGGAAGCGCGCACACAGGGGAGGAGGTGGGGGAGAAGAGGCGGGCCGCTGGGCTACCCCCCCGCCCCCCTCCTCCCAGTTACATCCTATGGCTGCCAACTCCCCATACCCCCGTCCCCCCCAGTTATGTTCTGTGGCCGCCAACTACCCTCACCCCCGCCCCCCCCTCCAGTTACATTCTGTGGCCGCTAAGATCCCCATTCTCTCCGCATTGCTCCAAGGTTCTATTTTTACCCCCAGGCAGTTCCCGCCGCCAGAACAGCTGTCTGGCGGCTTCGCGGTTTCTGGGAGGGAGGGGGGAGAAGCAGGAAGCCACGCACACAGGGGAGGAGGCGGAGAAGGGGCGGGGCCTAATGGAAGGGGTGGGCCGGGGCAGCGAGGGGGCGGGGGGTCAGTGATGCGGCCCTCGGGCCAATGCACTAGTCCTCATGATTTTATATACCTCTATCATATCCCCCCTTAGTCTCCTCTTTTCCAAGCTGAAAAGTCCTGGCCTCTTTAATCTCTCATCGTATGGGACCCGTTCCAAACCCCTAATCATTTTAGTTGCCCTTCTTTTCTAATGCCAGTATATCTTTTCTGAGATGAGACCACATCTGTACACAGTATTCAAGATGTGGGCATACCATGTATTTATATAAGGACAATAAGATATTCTCCGTCTTATTCTCTCTCTCTTTTTTTTAATGATTTCTAACATCCTGTTTGCTTTTTTGACTGACGCTGCACACTGTGTGGACGTCTTCAGAGAACTATCCATGATGACTCCAAGATCTTTTTCCTGATTAGTTATAGCTAAATTATCCCCCATCATATTGTATGTATAGTTGGGGTTATTTTTTCCAATGTGCATTACTTTACATTTATTCACATTAAATTTCATTTGCCATTTTGTTGCCCAATCACATAGTTTTTTGAGATCTTTTTGAAGTTCTTCACAGTCTGCTTTGGTCTTAACTATCGTGAGCAGTTTGGTATCATCTGCAGACTTTTCCACCTCACTGTTTACCCCTTTCTCCAGATCATTTATGAATAAGTTGAATAGGATTGGTCCTAGGACTGACCCTTGGGGAACACCACTAGTTACCCCTCTCCATTCTGAAAATTTAACATTTATTCCTACCCTTTGTTCCCTGTCTTTTAACCAGTTCTCAATCCATGAAAGGATCTTCCCTCTTATCCCATGACAACTTAATTTACGTAAGAGTCTTTTGAGGGGGAACTTGTCAAAGGCTTTCTGGAAATCTAAGTACACTATGTCCACTGGATCCCCCTTGTCCACATGTTTGTTAACGAACTCTAATAGATTAGTAAGACATGATTTTCTTTTACAGAAACCACATTGACTTTTGCCCAACAATTTATGTTCTTCTATGTGTCTGACAATTTTATTCTTTACTATTGTTTCAATTAATTTGCCCGGTACTGACGTTAGACTTACCAGTCTGTAATTGCCGGGATCACTTCTATAGCCCTTTTAAATATTGGCATTACATTAGCTATCTTCCAGTCATTGGGTACAGAAGCTGATTTAAAGGACAGGTTACAAACCATAGTTAATAGAGCCGCAATTTCACATTTGAGTTCTTTCAGAACTCTTGGGTGAATGCCATCTGCTCCCGGTGACTTGTTACTGTTAAGTTTATCAATTAATTCCAAAACCTCCTCTAGTGACACTTCAGTCTTATTGGTATGTTAATATTGAGTCTTTTAGTTCTTTTCCATTTTTTCTTGTTTCTTCACTTGCAACATCTAGTAGCGGACCTGCAAGTTTAAATCAGGAGTATATTCCAGAGTGAAATACTTCAGTCATTTCTTTAAATTGCTCTTTTTGTGCTACATTGAAGGCAATGTTAGCATAAAGAAGATAGTCTTTGCATTTGTTGTTTTTTATAGGATAATCAGTGATTGATCTTTGCTGTTTGGGCTGAAAACTAGCGGAGGTTATTACTAAATTAAACTTATGTTTTACAGCTGCTGGAAGTCCTGAATCAGGAATTTAAATTATTGCCATTTTATTTAATTGGCAAAGATGGCACAAACAGTCTCACTGTGCAGAATCTTCAAAGTCATCAATGTTTTGTTCTTCCTCTTAAATGGACAAAATTTCATTCAGTATCATATCTGATCTAGTAGAAAATGAAGAAACCTATTTTCTTTGTTAAGGAAGAATCCTCTCTGTATGGCAACGTAACAACTTTTGGCATTATTTACATTTTCCTTTAGAAGAATTATTTAATTTCATTACTTCAGTTCCATCAGTCACAAGTTTCTTAAATTTTGGGCATGATAAGTTAGATGAATTCATAGCCTGACATTTAGTAATCACTAAATACTAATCACTTTTTTTGTAGTATTGATAACCAGCTTTCACATTTTCCTGGTTAGAATGAAAAACAACCTGGTGATTCAATATTGTGAGGACTGCAAAATAAAATGGGCTAGGCAGCTTTATATAGAACCATGTGTTCAGACTCCTTGATCACATTCCAGATGTTTTAGAACAGGGGTAGGCAGCCTATGGCACGGGTGCCAAAGGCGGCACGCATTTTCAGTGTCACTCACACTGCCCACGTCCTGGCCACCGGCCTGGGGGGCTCTGCATTTTAATTTAATTTTAAATGAAGCTTCTTAAAAATTTTAAAAACCTTACTTTACATACAAAAATAGTTTAGTTATATATTATAGACTTGCAGAAAGAGACCTTCTAAAAACGTTAAAATGTATTACTGGCACGCAAAACCTTAAATTAGAGTGAATAAAGGAAGACTCGGCACACCACTTCTGAAAGGTTGCCGACCCCTGTTTTAGAAGTTGGCAAACCTGTACCCCCTCACTGCTGTTCACAGTGTATCCCCCTTTTTCTCTTTCACATCCAATAACAGTTATTTCCACTCACTAGCCATACACGTAAGTGATTCCACTCATTTCTCTTCCTCTGTGGGCTTCTAGATCTATGATTTTCATAATGTTTCTTAATAAGCAATTTTAATGGTCTCATCATTTCCTTTTAGGGTTAGTTTTATTATTCAGGAAATATACCAGGTTCTCACAATGCTTGGGCTATCCAAAGACTTGATATTGAACTTGTATGTTATGCATGGCAGTGTGATGTGTAACTAACAGGTTTAGATATAGATAGGATTTTAGGCATATTTTGATACTGCACTGTCTCTAAACTATTGAATAAACAAGCTCTTTAACCCCATTTATTGATGAAATGTGTGCAAAGTGTTGTTCTGTTGCTGGTGAAAACATTGTGTGTGTGTATATATTTATTTATTTACTTGAGGTATTCTGAGATCACATGAAAATTTGTGCTTTAACTTACGGGGAAATTGAAGTAATGTTTAGAAACTTAAAATATTTCATAATATATCTAGGGTATATTAGCTCATCAGATAACTCTGGTCATTACTATAGGTGTGGAAAAACTGCAAAGTGTATGTAAGTCATTAAAAAACAGAATCTGGAAATGAGGAATACAGTCAAAAATTGCATCGCCTATAAAATGCCAATAGATTTTAGGATGATTTGAAGTTCCTAGCTACAAAACTAAAATGATTGAGTTTGTGTTTCATGTGAATAGCAATACAGTAACTCCCCACTTAACGTCCTGTTGCTTAACTTTGTTTCAACCTTACGTCCCTACTCCATTACAGAACATGCTCGTTTAAAGTTGTGCAGTGCTCCGCTATAACGTCGTTTGGCCGCCTGCTTTGTCCACGGTTGGCAGCCCCCTATCAGCTCCTCTACGCCCCCTCCCAGCATGGCGTACCCCGCGGATCTGCCTATTCTCCCTGCTCCCTGCACCTTCTGCCCGCAGCAATCAGCTGGTTTGTGGCATTCAGGAGGCGGGGGAGGGAGGCGGGAGGCTGCACACTGCGTCGTCGCTCCTCCCCCCAGCCTCCTGAACGCTGCAAGACAGCTGATTGCTGCGGGCAGGAGGTGGGGGGAGGAGGGGGAAGGCACTGATCCGTGGGGTCTGCTGCCGGGCGGGAGGTGCTGGGGATGAAGTGTAGGGGAGCTGATAGGGGGGCTGTCAGCATGTTTAATGCCGGTATAAAATTGCTTGTTTAAAATTGTTTAAAATGTATATAATGTCTTTTGTCTGGCAAAAAAAATTTTTTTCCCTGGAACCTAACCTCCCCTATTTACATTAATTCTTATGGGGAAATTGAATTCTCTTAACATCGTTTCGCTTAGTCACATTTTTCAGGAACATAACTACAACGTTAAGTGAGGAGTTACTATACTGACTGTAATTGTTAAACTACACTTTTTTAGTTTTGCTGAGTTTAATTTGTTTAAATGAAAGAGCAGAGTTAAGATCATAGTTAAGCGTTCATGAGCACATCTAAAACTGAATTGTTAATAGATACAAATTGCTTTATGCAGTCTCACTCTGACTAGAACTAAATGGTATTGTAGGCTGATTTGTCAATAAAGTGAAGTTGTGCACAAAAGTGACCTTTATGTGCATTCCTTAGTGAAAGCTTCATTTAATGAATTATTGCTGTTTGAAGACAAATTGGTTTGAAGAAAAGTTTCCAAATGTAATTAAGTTGACAAAGAGAATAAGGTTTTTCCCCCCCTCTGTTCAGCATTAACCCATTTACAGAAATGTGAACTAGTTAATATTATGCCTTTTAGAGCATGTGATTAGTGCGGCGTATTAAAGTGTGCACTAAATTACACTTTTTTCAATTTACATTTTCATCTTAATTGTGGCTATTTCTATTTTCTTAAATGTTCAAATTGTTTTCAAAACTCAAGTTCACCTTACTAGATATCATTTGAGAGCTAATGTTTTGCTTCTCCCGCACTCAACATGTCTGCAGTCTTTCTTTATATTGTTATTGTTACTAATACTGTAGTTTGTTGTGATGATAGTGCCTAGATGCTCCAGCCAAGATTAGAACCTTGTTGTGCTATGTACTGTACATACATATTGCAAGCTCCTTTTGGGTAGGGATTGTCTCCTATTGTTTAATTAGACAAGACAAAGAAGGGACGTATATTCCCTATTTTAAAGCGAGGGAACTGAGACTCCATTTTCCCCAAAATTGTATGCTCTTTGGAGGCAGAATGTATGAAACACAGCAGGATTAAGGTTTTGTATCAAAGTAGGAGCTGTAATTGGGTGTGACTCTGAGCTTTACTCAGGTGAGTGGTCCTTACTTACATTAGCCATCTTATCAACTCCAATAAGACTGCTTTTATGAGTAAGGACTACTTTTACTAAGAAACGTTTTTGTAATATCATGCCCTATGAATTTTGAAAGGATGAAAGAAGGATAAATGACAATACACAAAAGATGAACTGACTTGATACAAAACTTCTAGCTGTATCTTAATTGTTCAGATGTTTTTGTATTTTTGTCCTAGAGAAGCAGAGGGCCCTATTTCTTCAACAATAATTGATTTGCTGTATACTGCCCCCAAACATATGCGTCTGACTTGCACAGTCACACAGGGAAGCAAGATGATACAAAGTACCCCCTTACAAGCCTGCATCAGTTACTCATGCTGTGGGTAACTGGGCAGGAGGTGGAGGAGAGTAGCTCACTGCATTCCCTCCTCCCCTGCTGCTTATTCTTGTGGGCAGAAGGGAACAAGGAATAGGTGGGACCTGTGGCTCTGCCCCCTCAACATTCAGGTCAGCATAGTTGTGCTGGTGCTTCCCCAGCCTCCAGAGAAAGGGGGCCACTTGATGTCAGATTGTGGCTCTTTCAATCACAATCTACTTCTCAGGCTGTTCCTTAGGCAGCACAACAATGCCCTAGCTCAAAGCCACTCTTTAGTCCAAAATTGGATTCCTGTATTTTGTATGTGTTTTGTATGTAGATACCTGACCTTTAAGTTTATAATGGACTAAATGTATGCTACTGTTTCATATTTGGATTATTGGCTATTGATGATGTGGGGACTGAAATGGAATGCTAGAACTTTTTCACTTTTATATATTTTCTATATGATCAATTATTGCTGCTTCTGGCAAGTAAGATGTGACAAATTACTTTTTTTCCCCTCCCAGGTAGTCCTTTTGTGGGGTTTATTTTCTGTCAGTAAATTTATGTGAACTTCTAAATTCTGTGCCTTTTACTCGTTTTGTACCTTTCATACTTTAAAGCAGGGGTCTCAAACACACGGCCCACGGGCCACATGCGGCCCTCGAGATTTTTTTCTGCGGTCAGCGAGCTCCCCGCACCCCCCCACCTGCGTTTACGTACAGTGGTTCTGATCCAGCGCGCACTGGGGGCAGGGCAGGCTCCTGCATGGCCTCCCTGCGCGCGCCGACAAGGTCCTGGAACCTGGGGGAGGAGGGTCACAGGGGTCTGTGTCACTGTTGCGTCCAGGCACCGACCCCAGAAGCTCCCATTGGCCGGGAACGGGGAACTGCAGCCAATGGGAGCTGCTGGAGGCGGTGCCTGGACGAACAGTGACACAGACCCCTGTGCCCCTCCTCCCCCAGGTTCCAGGAGCTTGCCGGAGTGGCGCGGGGTCAGGGCAGTGCATGGCAGGCAGGCAGGGAACCTACCCCCAGTGCATGCCAGGCCAGAGCGTGCACTCCTCCTGCACCCTGACCCCTTCCGCTGAGCCCCCTGCCGCACCCCGTACCCCTCCTGCACCCCTCCCCCTGCCCTGAGCCCCCGCCGCACCCCCCCTGCACCCTGCCCTGAGCCCCCTGCCGCACCCTGCACCCTAACCCCCTGCCATGCCCTGCACCCCTCCTGCACGCCAACTCCCTGCCCTGAGCCCCCACCATACCCCACACTCCTCCTGCACCCCCTGGGGACAGGGAGGGGGCAGAGTTGGGGTGGGGATTTTGGGGAAGGGGCGGGGCCTCATGGAAGGGGTGGAGTGGGGTGGCAGCGGGGAGGTGGTAGGTGTCAGTAATGTGGCCCTCGGGCCAATGTATTAATCCTCATGTGGCTCTCGTGGTCATTTGAGTTTGAGACCTCTGCTTTAAAGCTTAATCATACTTCCTACTTCTATCTGATGCAGTATAAATGTTCTTAGTTGTAATGTATTTTTTTGCTTTTCAGATTAGATCTCAAGGTGTTTAGGGCTGGTTTTGTCTTTATTCTTTGTACAGAATCAAACACAGCGTGGCTTTTAGGTGCTAACATAACACAAATAAATAGTAATAATGATGTTTGTGTGTAAATTCCAATGCTACTTTGTAATTGCAGCTATTAGGTTTTCTTAATATGTTTATTGATGCACCAGAATGTGTGTTTATTTTAAAAAAATATTTTTTTAATTTCAGGTAGATGCTACTGAGAGTGAGCCAAAGAGTTTTATCTTTATGAGTGAGGATGCATTGACAAATCCAGATAAACTGATGGTTTTAATTCATGGTAGTGGTGTTGTCAGGGCAGGTCAGTGGGCTAGAAGACTTATTATAAATGAAGATCTGGACAGTGGCACACAGATTCCGTATATTAAGAGAGCTATTGAGGTAAGTGTGTGTATGAACAACTATCAACAATCTGTGACATTTTTGTTGTTATATTAAATGTGTTTCCATAAATTCATTTTATTCATGATTGGAATGTTTTGTTGCCTTATTTTTAAAACTTGTATCTAATTCTTTTACTACAAGAGAGAAACTTGTGATTTAGTTTTGTGTACGACTGTTGTGGTGGCACTGCCATGTAGTTTAATATGGCAGCTAGAGTGACAAAACCCTTAAAGGAAGAAAAAGAAATATAAAAGAAAGCAATTCAGAAATTAGTTAAGATTTCTTTTACATTTCATCAGATTTATGTGTTCTCATTCAAATGTCTATTGTAAACCTCGTGATAATGTGATCATTTTAAATAAACCACAGCAAACTTTCTTAAGCTTCTACTAAATGTTTTTTTGGGGGCAGGCAGTCTTATTCTGACAATTGCTCTGGCAAGTGATTCATTCTGGTTCACATATTCATACCTGAAAATAGAAAACTTATATTTTGTGGGCAGTATGTTAGTTGACTTTCCCTACCCCATGCACACAAAATGATATGGATACATGTAGTAACACATGGTAAAACCGTATGCAATTTGTGCAATATTTGGAACATTTCTAAATTAAATTCTCACTTGTACTTTGTTAGCTGAATTAATAAACATCTGAAAATCATGTATAAGGGTCCCAACTTTTTTCTGTTATTTCTACATTAAGTTAAATGTATTACTATTGCTCATCACCAAATTAATGCCTAGCTGTTCATCCCCGTTTGGTTATTACTGCTTTGCTAATGACATCTGTAATTTTTGCAGTGGGCCAAACTCTTTTTTTTTTTTTTTTTAATTTATTGAATGGATTTTCTTTTTTTAAAATTTTTTGGTAATGTAAAGTGATGTACTGGCCAAAATGTTAGATGTAAGTAAACCAAGAGCAGTTATATAGGCTTGTGGAAAACATTTGTAGTATATCAGTTGCAATTAATTTTGTTCTGTGTTGCCCAGTTTACTGCTGAAGTGTTGCACTTTGTCTGAATCCTCCTTTTTTATTTCACAATGTGACATTGGTACATCCCTTCTTTCAGCACAGACTAAAAGTTTATTTTATTTCAATCAAGGAGCTAACTTTTTAATAGGTTTTGATCTAAGAGTTGAGAATTCTGTTGAAAATGTAAAAAATTTTCTTTATCTGTTTTTCAAGAAAAACACAAAACAGTGCAATGAGCAAAATATTTTAATTAATGAAATAATATTTATAGCCAATGTAAGGACAGAGGAATTTAAAGATACACACCTATTGCTTTATGCTTTTAGTTTGTCATCTTTCTTTATTAATTTAATTTTAAATGTATAGTCCTCTTACCTGTGATAGTAATTGCTACTAGCATAAAAAGAACATAGCACGTACACATTTGGTTTTATTTAAAAAATTGGTAAACATATATTTAGATAAAATACCTTTAAATAAAACTTCTTGATATAATAGAATAGGTTGCATTATGTTTTGATATATTAGCATATTTTAATCTTTTTAATAAGGATGAGGCACATCCAGTTAGGACAGAATTTTTTCACCAATCCAGTTTCTCTCAAATCCAACTCCTCTGAAGGTACTTGGAATCATTCAGGTTGTGCCCCAGGAAAAATAATATGTCATATGATCATATCAGGTCTGCTGAATGCACGGATTGTCTAATCAACTTTCCCAGTACAGCCAATCATGCATTTTTAGGCACGAGGCCTCCATTTTGACATCTGTGGAACAAAATATATGATAAAAAAAGAACAATGTTTGGGAATTTCCTCAATCTGATATGGTTATCCGGCTCAGGTGGATTGTATATTACGAAAAACTGACATTTCTCCTGTCAACACAATATAAAGATATTACACCTCAGCCCTAAGAAAGCATGTTGAAATTAGGCACCATAAAGCCTATACAATTCTCCTAAAAACAGTTATGGTGCATCCAGTCAGGGCTTGTTGCTATTAAAAACTATATAAATTAGAGAACACACCATTTCCCTGGATGTCACTTTTACTGAACTAGGTCTTCAATAATTGGAGGGCCAAAATGGTGTCTGATTTAAGTACTTTCAACTCCCAGAAAATGATAGTAACTGCTTTTCAGATTAAAAGGCCCAACTGAAACTTATGATAGTGATTGCTTCAGATACTATGTTTCCACTCTAGGCTGTTGTTTTGGCCTTGATATTTTATTAACTCTCCCAACAAAGGAGAGGTCTCATCTTTAATGAAACATGCAGAAAATGTTTCCTTTACAGGGAAAATTTACAATGTTTTAGAAGGAGATATGTATTCTCTGGAGCTTAGTATCTTTCACATCAACATACTAAATGAATCTACTGAGAAAAATAGTATCCAAGGCTTGAAAATTCCACTCATTTATGGGGAGTAGGAAACTAGTGTGGATGACTTCCAGCAGCTTCTGCAGTATCTAGATTTTCCTTTTAAAATAATAAAAATTTCCAGGACTTGTGCTTGTGAAAATAATATTTTAAATGTTAGCTGAGCATAAACTCGTGCTGGCCTCTCTTCCTCAATCTCTGCTGCTCTTTACAGATGTCCCAATTCCAGTTTAAGTGAAAACTGAACAGAGTCGTCAGTTTTTGGTCTTGCTATTCAGCACCCTGTGGGCAGCATGCAAGGATCAGATAAGTTTCACTGTATTTGAGAAAGCTCTGAGGAACAGTGGAGGAGGGGAGGGCCAAACACAGAGGCTGGGGGAGGAGCTGAGTAAATAGAAATGCTGACCTCACAGCCAGAAAGCTGAGGAAGCACAACAGGAGGCTCTGGCACAAGATGGAGGAAACAGATAAAGACTCCGCCTTCTCCATTCCAGCAGACTGGGGGAAAGGGAGTGAAGGGAAGGGCTTAAAATTTATCAAGCCCGTAATGGCTGGGGACTGACACAGAAGATGAAAACCCCAACTAGAGCCTTGGGAAAGCACCCTGGTAGGAATCCCAGCAGCCTGGGAGCTGGTTTTCTTCTCATCTACATGTTTCCTCTAGATAGTGCCCCTTCCTCTATCTTTTTATCAGGCTTTGGTTAATAGGTTTAATCCTTTGGATATGAGGTGTCAGGTAAAATTTCCAAGCCCCATGTATATGAGGAAGATTAATTAGAACTGAGAAGAGTGGTATAGGAGAAAAGACATTTTGGAGGGAGATATGGTAGAGGAAAACAGAAAATACAGGTCATGAGCTAGAGAACTAACTGTGGGGAAACAGAGAGAGAGAAAAAAGTGTGTAGAGGGTGAGAGAAGGGGAAAAAAATAGAGGTATTAAAGACAGCATAGGAAAAATACACCAAGATCTACATTAGGAAAGCAAAAGTGAGTTGGCCTTGTGGAATACACTGAGGATAGAAAAAAAGGTTAAGCAAAAGCAAGAGGGACTTAGTTAAAATTACAGTAAATCCATTGAATGGAAAGTTGCTTCCATTTACAATGTGTTACCATTACAGTACAGAATAAACAGTCCACATTGTTCATTCAAATTGAGGGGCATAGGCAACACCAATATCTTTCACCCTGGTTATTAGGCTTAGTCCCTGGGCTAGTAGGTGACGGGTAATTATTTTGTTAAGTCGAGATGGCATCCTAACACTATTGTAGTGTCATGGGTACAGCTATATTTCAGGACTCTACAGCATTTCTTACTCTCTCACTGTAGCTAGGTCAGAGATCCAGCAGATAAGCTTTATGAGTTTTCATAGCAGTTAAGATAATTCATGTGTATGCCTTTAAGTCACTACCATACGAGTACATATCAGAGATAAGGTAGCATGGGTTTGGCAGTCAAGGTTATTGACTAAGAGTTGCATGGCAGGCAGTCTGAACATTGAGTCTTAGCCTATGCGCAATATGCCTCAGGTGGCACTTGCCGGGATTAATCACCGAATTTGGTCCGCTAGTTGGATCATCAGCTTCCCCGGCTCGGGTTGGGTACTGACGGGGAGTATGACGTGAACACTGATCAATGCACCCCTGAACACTGTGTTAGGGGATATATCAGCAACGCAGATGATAATACTGTCAAATGATGCTACAAAGATATCTGAACAAGTATGAGAGGAAGCTGAAATTGATTGTTGCTTCATGGAGAAGTGGTCCTTCTATGCTGGTTAGATAAGCACTTTCCTGTGCTTAAGTCTACAGAGTGGTTGGCAAGGAGAAATTAAAGTTGGTTTAATAGAGTAGGAAGTTTGCTCCATGAGGAAAGAGCTCAGCCTGCCAAAGTCTGGACATAGAACAAAACCTTGGAGTATCATCATACCACTGACTCATTTGCTCTGGGGATAAAAGAGCACACCAGTTCACTGCAACACTTACTGTACAAGTACAAAGAAGCTGTTGGTTACCTTCTGTATCTTTGGAAATTTTCAGGATACCTGTTTCCTATAATCTTCATAGTCCTA